>VYZT01041003.1:42174-102078 GCA_013400735.1 Pomatostomus ruficeps
GGTCAATGGAAATCACTACTGAGTGTATAGCCTTGTTTATGCTATGAATTAGTGGAGCTTGTCTGATGTACTGTCAAATGCAGCTGGTAGCCAATGGCTCCAGTATACTGAGGTGAACCTAATACCTTAATTCAGTGGGTGAGGAAGCATCTTGACCTTTCCTTTCTAACAATTTTTTTTCCTTATGTATTAGGAATTTTTCTTCAGTGCTACTTGTTTTTATCCTATTTTTTTCTCCTCTCCTGTTATTAATTCACAGTTTGGGACTCTAAATCTGAATATTTCTGGGATTTTCTGAATTAATTTCAGCATAAGTGGGCCAGGACTCAGGAAATGTGAGACTGCTTTCTGTATGGGCTGAATTTGTGCAAATTACATCCTCATACTTCAGTTTCTCAACATGTAAAATGGTGCTGATAATTCTGACCCTCTTTAGAATAATTTTGAAAGATAGCAATGAAATATCCTGTTATGGATCTGGACATTACACCTTTCTTTCAGTTCTTCAATTTATTTCAGTTTTGACTTCTTTGTGGGTGATGAGAAAGCATCAGGGAACTCATAAAGTCAATGTGTAAACTGGCAATGAATTTGAGATTCTCCTGGCAGCCTTTCCCATGCCTGCCTGGGAATTTCTGCCAGAGAATATAACGGTTTTTATGAGGTGCAGTTGTGACCATCCTGCAAGAAAGAAAAATGAGTGTACTGGGAATCAGCCAAAGGCTACTATCCATGGTTAATGCATTTAAGAAGATCTCCCCTTCCACTGAGGATTAGAAGCAGTGTTCTTTCAGTCTATAAGAAAACAGAGGAAGAGCTGTTCATGGGTGAAATTAGTTTTAATCCCTAGGTCAGTAGGAGTGGACAAGAGGCTGTGGTCTCCCCTGGGTGAACTGATTTTACTTCTGGCTGATTACTTTTTTCTCTTAAAAATCATTATCAAAGCAGCTACAGCAGTGGTTTGCCTCGACTGCAAGATGGTGGGCCTGGATTGCAAGACCCCGAGCCATACCTGTCAATAGGTTCACTCTAAGGATGAACGAAGCCTCCTCCATTATTGATGCTTCACTTCAGAATAAGCAGTGAGATCAATACATTGGTAAATTGATCTCATCCACATTCTAATGCACATCTCCTTTTGATTCCAAGATGACTGTTCCTACATTGTGATTTAGGGAGTATGCTTACTGTGTCTTGCTCAAAGCAACTAAGGATTGGAATTATCCTTAATTTTTAGGTACCCAGGCTTTGGGGAAAGATGGTATGTTTCTCAGAAAGTGTTGTGGAGAACTGGCATGCAAATCCTCATCAAGATATTTCTTCCGTGCCACAAACACAAACCGAATGAAAAAAAACTTTATAAAAATTAATTATATTTTCATTTTCACTTTTTAGTCCTTTGAACCATAACAAAGAATTTTGCATTTTCCTTAATTTAATATTGAAAACCAAAATAAAACAAACCAAATGTCAAATTGTTAAAATAAGCAGAGGAAAGTTATTTTTAAATACTCTCTCACTTTTCTAAGAAAAAAAAATCAAATAAGAGAGAATGGAGAAAAAACTGTGAAATACATCTGCCGGTGGTTACCCTAAGGAGAAATAAACAATTTCAAAACCAAGTGAATGGGGGTTTTTCTTTTACAAAAGTTTTAAAATATTTTTCATTAAGTTTTTCTTTTTGCTATGAAACTCAAATATCTGTTTTTTCAATTAATCTTCTTCAAGGTACCCGAGAATTTCAATCCTGGAAATTTTATAATAATAATCCTAGAAAGATTATAATAGTTTTCATCAGCTAACTCTGAGAAGCAAAACTCTTCCATTAATTATCTCCTTTTTAACTGTGTTAGTACTTAGGCTATCTCTAGAACTACCAGAAGCAACTTTACTGATGGGAAAGGCATTTTTTTATTAATATGATTTGCCAAAAGTTTTCAAATTTAGTAGAAGTTCAGAAGATGAGTTTTGTGTAGGGTTTTATTTTTAGTTATTGCTTTCACCTTCCCCAGATAAATAAGAAGCTTTAATTATAACCTGGGACTGAACAGTGATTTGACACCTGCTGAGGATGCTACAAGCATTTTCAATATTGCATGTGGAGGATGAATCTAAAAGCTGAGCTATGTCAATAGAAAGTGCTGCCATCTCTGACTGACTTGTTGGGAAATCTGACAGTGATGCTGGTGCCTCCAGTTCCTGCTTTTAATCTTCTACAAAATGTGGAGAAGACGTTGATTGTCACATTTACAAAATAAATTATCCCACCATTATGCATGTTCGACAGGTAAAGAATACATGGGGAATAAAAACCCACGATGGTATTTGAAATATAACAGGTTAGATCCTCAGCACCTGGAAATAGACTTCAGGGAAGCTACACTCACTTTTACCTATTTCTGTTTTTCTCCACCATACTGCAGGTTTTATAGGAGAAGCTGGCTCTAAGCCTTCTGGCTGTGTGTTTTTTTCACAGTGATCAGGCACTGGTTCCTAAAAACTGTCATACCAGGTTAAGCCATTGGTCTGTCTAGATCTATATCATGTTTCTGACAATGCTAAACTTTTGGCTTTAAAAAAAGAAATGTTCTCTAGTAAAATATCTAAGCTATTATGGAATAACACACTAGGTTTAGGGACAGACAAACATTTCTTTAACTGACCATCATGCCTGAGTTGTTGATATCTTGAAAGATGACCTTTTGTTATCTATTTTATTGTATTAAATTTCTTGATACTGCCTATCATTATTAAGCAGTAACTTATCTCACTTCCTTAAAAAATCTGGACATTGAGGTGACTTACAGATTTCCTGTAGGAGTAAATTCTAGAAGGATGCTGTA
Source organism: Pomatostomus ruficeps (assembly GCA_013400735.1). Taxonomy (NCBI): domain Eukaryota; kingdom Metazoa; phylum Chordata; class Aves; order Passeriformes; family Timaliidae; genus Pomatostomus; species Pomatostomus ruficeps. Next base: position 45,018 of record VYZT01041003.1, read on the forward strand.
GGCTGCATATAGTTCTTATTCTCTGTTTCTTCCACAGGGAATGCCCTTTCATTTAGTCATCTATCCTATTGTCTTTTTAATATGCAACATAGTTAAGAGAAAAAACTGTTTAGTCCCTATGATGTTCTTAATCTAAATATTCACCCTTAACTTAGTATCCTCCTCTCCCGGCAAATACATTTAAGCCTCTCTGGTTTTACTAATCTCATCCCAAATATTTTACTATTTTTGTTCCCCACACAGCTCCTTATGATCCTTACTGTTTGGTGCCCAGGGGTTTAAGGCCCTGAGGGATCAAAAGAGTAATCTTACCAACTCAGTTTTCCTCAAAACTCTTCTTTAGTCACTTCCTATCAGCTGTCAACAGCAATAAAGTTTTTTAGATGCTTTGCTTCCATCAAAGGTTCTCAGCAAATCTTCAGAAGCTCACTCCAGTCATAGCTGTGAAGTGCTGATTGTCCCAATGACTCCAAATATTGCCTGCACCCAGGAATCTCAGTACTTCACTCTTGACTCAGAAGGCAGACATGTATTATTAAAAAAGAGAAATATCTCCACAGAAGACACTATATCTTTAACTTTTATTTTCTTAAATCCTAGGCAACAATTCCAACCGACAGCTCAGTTCTATCTGACAGATCTGATTATTTGCAAAGAGGAATCTTGATGTTCTTTCTATCAGATGTAGTTCCCTTCTTGTTCTTTATGACTCCTAGACTCAGCAGCCAAGATGGGCAATGATGTATTAAACATGAAGGGTAAGAGTAGAAGAATAGGAGGGGTTATGGATACACATGGTTGAGTCTCAAACGTAAACCCAAACACAGATGAACCCAGAGGAGTCTCAGGTCACACAGTGTAGAAAAGACTGATGAGACATGTCTTTAAGACTTACCTTCTAAAGGCTCTTGGTGCTCTCCAACCAAGACAATTTATTGAAGAGACCCTAATCTCACAATGCCTACTTTATATTTGTTGAGTTTCGGTTTCAAAAGAACTAAAACATTATCCAGCTGGGATGTTGTAGCTAATAGTCAAGTCTTACCTGTTCAGCTGGAGGAAATGGGTGTCTGACTGTCAAAAGCTTAGGGGAGAAGACCAGGCAAGACCTGGTCTGGTCTTCTACCCTAAAGTGAAACCAGGCTCCTTCCTGGTATGGTGTTTAGCTCTTTCTGATTTCGCTGAACTGTTGAAGCATGGGTGCCCTGTCAGAAATTGTACGACCATCTTGCAGTGCTTACCTTATTGTTGTCAGTGGTTCTTCTTACCCAGGAAGACAGTGAATCAGATAATCCCAAGAGTATTGTCGCTTAAGGCCTGATGAACTCTAGGCTTCTCCAAGAGAAAGCTTTTGGCAGCATTTTCATTGAAAAGGCTGGTTCTGTTACACAGAAGGATTTGTTTGAAAGGTGCCATTTCTTTTATTTTTATAAGCTAGGGCAGGCTAATTCATCTTGGCTCACTGCAGCCTTCTGCACCGTCTGTGCTGCCTGCATATTAAACACTTGGGTTTATATCCCCTTCTTCCATTTCAAATTTTGCTTCTGCTTTGGAAAGAGGTTTTTTCACTCTTGTGAATTAGGAAGGCCATCCTATCCAGCCAGAGCAGAGGTCATGTGAGATTTAAATCTGACTTCTAGGTTTCCAAGCCAAAGTCAAACTCGTCTTTGGATGAATTGTGACTAAAGCTGGACACATTATTATAACTCAGTCATCTGTTCTGAGTGTTAAGTCAGCACAAGGTAATGGGATTGTAATGGCACCCAAGGCAGTCTGGTCTGTAGGACACCTTCATCTAGACTGTTTTTCCTTCATGCTGGGTGTCCTAATGAAGACAAAAGTAATTATAAACATAAAAAGATAGTTGAATTGCAGAATAATTACTTAATCTTTCTCAAAGACAAAGCTCAGAATTATTAGGTCAGAAGAATAATTTTAAGTTCTCTCTCAGCCATTCTGCTCAGATGCATGGGGGAGGGGGGAAATATGATGAAAAATTTATGGGCCAAGATAAAGACAGGAGGGTTGATCAACGATTACTAGCACAACTGAAACTTACTTAACTCTGGGAAATTAATTCATTTGATTGCCAATTAATAACAGACTTGGATAATGAGAAATAAAAGCAAACAGTACTGTAAACACCTTCCCCCAGCCTTCTTCTTCCCAGGCTTAATTTCACTCCTGAGTCTTCTATCTGCTCTCCTTCAAGCCATGCAAAGAGAATGGAGGTTTAGTTTGGTTCATAACACTTCATCTCTCCTTCTCCTTCCTCCTCACACTCCTTCTCTGCCCCATCATGGGGTCCTTCCCATGAGACACAGTCCTCCATGAACTGCTCCAATATGGATCCTTTCCACTGGGCACAGTCCTTCAGAAACAGATGGTTCCCATGTGGGTGCCCCATGGGGTCACAGGTGTTGCCAGAAAACCTGCTTCTGCATGGGCTCCTCTCCACAGACACCAATTCTTACTAGGAGCCTGTTCCAATATGAAATCTCCATGGGCTGCAGCTTCCTTCAGGAGACATTCCTCTGCTCCAGCATGGTCCTCTATGTGCTTCAGGGGATGACTTGCATAACTACGGTCTCCATAACTGGCTGCAAGGAAATCTCTGCTCTGGTGCCTGACAGCAACATCTAAAATAAAACCTTTCTTTTTAAAAAAATATTGTATTTACATAATTTTTTGCTAGGATTAAATCATCTTGCAGTGACTAGACATAAACTGGACTACTGTTCTTTTAATTTTTAAAAGAAAAAGATCCAATCAACATCATTTAGTGCTGTAAAGCAGTACAGCAGAAATTATACTGGATTTTGATCCAAAGACTCTATGACTATAAAGAATTTAAATAAGACTTGTGATATAAAGGGTACAAATCTTTTCTAGGCTGTCTGTGGTATTTCTTTTACAGGTGGCCAGTAGTCACTTCTTGGTTTGGATGTGTGACCTCAGCTGCAATCTCAAAGCCATACTGTTGTCGTTGTGCCTCAGATGTCATACAGGACCCATAAGAAATTAATGAAAAAGAAGGTGAATCTGTAGGTCATAAGGTGAAAAAAAAGAGATTTCAGAAATACAATCTATGAACTTGTTATCTACATTTTCTCAAAACATCCCTCAGCCCAGGAATTTGATCAGGTATATTCTCTTTAACTTTACAGTTCATGCTAAAACAGAAGAAGTGACTTTGTAAGCTCTATTCTTGTTATTCTATCATAATTGTAATTTTCTGCTATTACTGGTTATAAAGGCAGAAAAAGGTGTTTGGTTCTACAGATACCTGCAGTGACTAATCATCGGTGGAATTGTATGGAAAATCCTTAAAAAGCTGGAGGCTTAGCTTGAAGCACAACATATGCCTCATTTCATCAAAAGAAACATTAATTGGAGCAGATTTAAAGCTTTAGCTTGTAGAACCTAATCAGAAATGACTTGTCTTATACCACTGTCAAGCACAAAATCTATTGAAGTCAATGGATACAAACGGAAAATTTGCTTTGCTAAATGTATGTCAAGTCAAAAACTTCTAGTGGGACTGAGAGCCTCTTACAGAAAACTCAAAAGTATACTGTAGCTCTTCAAATGTTGTGGTGATCCATTCTTTGGGTCTTTCTCTGGGTCATTTCTCCCCTAAATCTTGAAAGTGATAAAACTTCTCTTAGCTATTTGTCCATCTACTCGCAGCAATTTTGTGAGCTGGCATGTACAAATGAGTAAGGAACCAGACAAGAACAACGTTCCTCTTAGAGCTACAGAAATCACTCAGCATGCTTGTTTATACTCCATTAACTAAGCATTAAAGCATGAAATGCCAATTTACAATGCTCTCAGGGAAGTAGCATTAAACCTTGAACACACTGTCTATAGAACCTGGAGGGTCCTCGTAAACATGTGCGCACACATGCAGGGTTGCGTGCAAGTAGAATGCTCTGCATGATAAAATAATAGACAATCCAAATCCATTCCAAAATATTAGACAATCCAATGCCAGCACCTTCATTTGGCTTTTGGAATGCAAATTTCAACTGTCAAGGCTTAATTAAAAACTACCAGTCAGCACTATTTAAAAAGTGGAAGAGAACTAAGTGGTAGGTTGTTGCGGAAAATGTGAATGTTGCATGCTAAAAGAAGTAGGTAGGGTGACAGGTATATAATTATCATCACATCAGGTGAAGGACAAGAAAGAGTTTATGGTTCCTGAAGAGGTGGGGCTTCAGCAGTCTTCAGTGTGGCAATGGGTTCCTCAGGCAGACCTAATTTATCATTCAATTTATTTCAAAAGGGAATCGCCTTCTACCTGAAGCCTCTGTGCACATTCAGAACTGGTGAGGTGTTGTGTGAGGTTCAGACATAAATAGGTTAGTGTGAACACAAACACTTGTGTTTCATGCATCAGTGAGGGCTGGGTTTGAAGAACCATTCTGTATTCAGGTGTTTGACACTTTCCGCTCAAAGCACGTCACACCTGTGCTGTAATCCCACATTCAGTGGAAACCTGCAAAGCATGAATCCAAGGTCCACTTCAGTGATCATCCGAAGGCAAGGATCTCTAGCATTTTCTGCAGGTTTTAAACCAGCAAAATTGACTTCCTCTATATGCTGCTAAATATTGAAATTTATGGGTAAAGGCTCATCTTTGCTACCTAAGAAGAAACCATTCTGAAATACCATTCAGTGCTCCTTGAGACCATGATATTAATGCTACAAGCTCTAACAACATCATGCTTGCCGCAATGCCTCCGGTGGGGGCACCGGGTCCGCTCACGGTTCCAGGGGTTGGCTGGGCTGCTCTGAAGGCCCAGGAGGGCTGGCAAAGCTCCAGGAAGGTTTCACCCAACTCACCAATGGTACAGGTGCACTGAAGAAGGAGAGACGAAGCGGAGGGGCTTTCCCAGATGGTTTATTCGGCACCAGGGTTGTGCTTGGGTAGCACAGTCACAGGGAGTTACAGTTACATATATACCAATATGAGGGGGTGGGGGAGGGTACAAACATCCTATGAGATAGAAGTGCTAGGTTTGAATTTGGCGGGCTTTGTATAGGATTGCGCAATACAGAGCCCTCCGGGGGGGAACTGGATACTGAGGGAGGGGCAGGGGGGAGATAGCACAGCCTGGCCATAAGATAAACCAAAACTGGCCATAGCACACCGCAACACATCCTCTTCCCCATATCTGCACAAAGGGTGTACATCTGCAGAAAGATTTGTTCTGGTTAAACACAGCAGTACTGTTTGGCCAGGTTTTACTGAGCAGATCCTCTAACCTTCACCCACGACTGCAGTTGAGTGTAAGTGCACTGAGGTATAGCAACAACCTTGTGTCCCTCAAATCCACGTTTACAGTCCACTCTTCCCTAAAAATCTGTACATTGAGTGCTTTTGTGGCACTTGTGATGCCAGAATGGGTACAGAAAGTGAAGAAAACTTGCAGAAAAGAGGTGAGCATTATTTAGAAATACTTTAAGAAAACAGTGCCGATTCAGACTTCGAAATTTCTGAATTTGTCAGCTTAAGGCTGAGAGAGGAAAAAAATAAAAAAGATAATCTATTTTATATTTAACCTGGGAATTTAACAGCCAAAGCTCAATTTTATAAATGACATTGCTCTAAATGAACTTCCCTCCGCACTCCTCTGTTAGAAAATGTTAGCCTTTAAATCTCGACAGGTTTGGAATATCCAATGTCCTGGATAATATATAATCAGTACTGAAGATGAGAAATGTATTAGCTACTCAGACATCTGCCAGAAAAATAATCTTTCCTTAGCATTTTCCACATGTATTGCATCTATACTTGACACATTTGACTTGAGTGATCTTTCATAAATAAAAATAGCACTATAGTACTCAGGTATTTCCAGGGCCTTGGGAGCCCTGTCCGGCTTTAATGGCCCTGCCCAGCCCAGGGCCTCCCCCCGTGCCCATGGCCCAGGCCCCAGCTTCAGCTCCCCAGGGCTATTATTCCCTGTCCTGGCGACACTCTAGGACATTTGTCCAACTCCCCACAGTCCTGCTCTGCCCAGACATGGGACAGCATCCCTGTCCTGGTGCCCTTGCCAGGCCACCTGGGGACTGTGTCTGACACTGGTGTCCCTCCCTGGACTTGACTCTAATATTTTACTGTCCTTCTTCCCAGTGCTGCATAGCCTCTGGCACTTACCAGGGCTGACCCCAGACCAATTCCTTCTCGCCTTGGCCCACCTGATCCCTGGAGATCCTTGGGATGGCTGGGCATTTCCCCCACCATAGTTACCCCACTCAGCTTCCAGTCTCCATCCCCTTAAAATAGAGGCTACTATAATTCTTATGCCCTGATGTTTGTTGGCTTTTCGTACTACAAGATCTTTGGGACTTTTGTGTAAGTTGCCTTGGGAAGATGATTCAAGTTGAAATAAAATTCCTTAGGTGGAATTAATGTTGTCTCATTTTTAGCAGATGTTTGGACTTTTTCAGGTGATTGATCTGCTCTTGCTACTATCAACATGAGTGCAATGATTTGAGAACTATCATAAATCAAAATAAATGAAATTCCACAAAAGATTGTATGCAAATACTGTCCTACAGGGTGGCAAAGAGCACTGAATTCTCTCTTGTCAGAAAGGTAAATAAAATCAATGAGCTTTTAACAGATACATCATTTCATTAGGCGACAGTTAAAGCACAGTGTGAAATCTAAACAGAAATCACACATGGCACCTGCCAATGTTTGTTGAGTTGTATGTGTTTTTCAAGCTTATGATTTAAAAACATTAAGAACTGGAATAATAGTCCTTCAATTTTGTTAAGTATTTTTCCTCTGAAAATCCCCTGAGAACCTAAGATCTGCATTTGCAAACACATGGATTGGTTTTGATTACTCACATCCTCCATACTGTGTTGTGGTTCCTGAGATGGTTGCTGTATAGTAAAAGCATTACAAGGCTTCCTCCGAACACCATTGCACCTCATTCTTCTCTTTCATATATTTTAAACTGTGCTGTTACCTGATGGCAGCAAATATCCTGGCAAGTCCCTGCTTAGTACAGCTCCCTGTTGTCATTTTGTTCAGATTGTGTTGATCAGTCTGGTGGAGGTCATGGAAGATGACATGCTGGGAAATCAGACCCAAATTTTACCCGGTACCTACAAGTGTCTGGTCCTTCCCACTTTCTATTACCAGAGTGAGGACAACTAGTTTAGTTTGACTTACCACCATAAAACTACAATGTTAGATGAGATGAATACAGCACTGAATTTTCTTCTATTCTCCATTGTCCCAGCACCAATGTCAGTATCTTTTAGCTGAGCAGACATCCTTTACCTGAATCTCCTCTGTGGACATAAAAAGGACTTGGTGGGAACAGACTTCTAATGGCATCCTGCACAACTGTGAAAAGGTGCAGGATCATTTTCTTGCCCACATTCTGACTTATGATACTCTGGTTTGGTGTTTTTTTGTTGTTGTTACAATAGTATTAGAATAAGTTACTAATTTAGTCATCGATAATGAAAGTTCTGCTGATACTCGCTCTCCCATCATTTGTTGTTCGTTGCTTAAAAAAACTTTAAAAGTATAATTTAGTTTCTCTGAGCAGATTGAGTAGAAAGAATGAATACAGAAGTGTTAGGTCCTGCCTACACTTAACTCACACTTCAGCTTTCTTTTTATTTCTTTTTGCTCTGAAGATCATAGAATATTTTCAATATAATCCACTTTCCTAAACTCCCAAACTTCCAGTTAGAGACCTAGAAAATGTACAACACACTCTAGATGTTATGAGAAAACAGCACTGTTTTCGATCTAATTTACATATTTTTATAACATCTTTTCACATAATTTTTTCAAAGTGTCTGGCAGTGGTGGGTGGCAGTGAACTGAATTGCTCCATCACCTAGACGATAAGAGAGTAAGGATGACTAAATTGAGAATACTAGGGAAGATAGTCATGATATAGCCCTTTGTCCTCGTATGCTGGTAGGAGCAGGCTTTTTTATATTTATGTCAAGTTCCATGGCAGCCTGGGCTGAAAAAACCCCAAAAACCTAAGAAGAAAAAAACCCACCTTATCCCAAAGATTATTAAATCACTTTTTTCTTATCCTGAACTGCTAGACAAAGGTGAATTGCAGGTTTCTGAGAATCAAAATATTCCGCAGATTTTTTGACCAATGCTGTAGTGATAAAGATCTGTAGTGCTGCATCTTGAGGAAAGATGCATTGCTGAGGAAATGGCATGTAACAGGAGGGACTGCAGTTGGCAAAACAGGCTTCAACATGTCTGTGTCTCATCTCCTTGTCAGTTTGAAAGCTGGGGACTTTTTTGAGTGGCTTTGTAATACAGGCAGTTACTTAAAGAGAAAGAAATTTCCTATGCTAACCATGGCTGAGGCTTCTCACGTCTTGAAAATCCAAAAAAGAAAAATCTGTATTTTAGTTGATTGATGGAAGAATGGAATAGAATGCATTGAGGAAGAGCATATATAAGACTATGTCTTTTCTAGTAAAGAAAATATACCTAGGACAGCATTTTGATACTGACATGGAACAGCCCACATCTGCACCATGCATACTGTTCTTCTCCAAAACCGGGTGGCAACATACAATTGCCCACCTGAACCCTGTCCAAAAATTACTTTTGGTTAACTCCTTTAATGTAGAACAAAAACATGCTTGAAGAAGTGTTAGCACTGTAAGTAAAATGAGCTCCTGTGCCCTCAAATATCTCCTAATAAAATTTCACTGATTAAAATACCTGTAATTACAAGACATATCTGTTTTTTTACAGACATGGATCTCAAATAACCTCGCTTTCTGAAGAGAAGTTGTCAGGTTTTGTCTCTTACCTTAGAACATCAACATTTTGAAATGAGGGCCTTTTTTTGTGATTGGGTTTGTGCAGATCTTACTCTGTGAGGGCATGCTCACTGATGAGGACACCTGGGATCTACCAAATTCTATGGATAAAAAAATCAAGAAGCATTTCTGGTAGAAGAGGCTGCGCAGATTTCCTGAAAATGCCATACTCACCTGTTAATATTCTTATGAGAAAGAAAATTATGGGTTCAGATTTGTCCTTGGAAAGTTTATTCGCATCTGCAAGGAATGAAAAAATAAAAAAATAGAAAAAAAACAACGAAAAAGAAGATTAGCTTTAATGACCTGTTTGTTGTTATTTCCAGCCCTCTGTAAAAACAAGTTAGGATCTGTACTTTTACTGTTTCTCTCCCACAGAGAAGAGAAATATTTAGTTCTATAAATATTTGATCAGGGCTCAGCCACCTGGAAAAGATTGTAGAGGAGGAAAAAACTCCAAGAGGCCAGATCTTCTTTTGGTGTCTGGTTCACTGTATTGGACACAGAAATATTGGGACAGATTTCCCAGGGAAGCCCAGGGATCATTAGTAGCAGCTGGTGTGCTCCCACACTGTATGATGTAGCTCTATTACAGAACCTGCACCTGCCTCTGTGTGCAGCCAGGTTTGTGGGTGGGATTGAACTCGCTCCAGGTTAAGTATCCACATGTTTAGCCTCTGCAACAGAGACAAATCATCTTAGCTTCCATTTGCAGGCAATGGATAGTAACAGGCCTTTTAGAGTGTGATCTATCTGATTTGATTCAAATTCCTACCCAGAACAAGCCTAATTTTACTCTAGAGATACCTGATTTTCTGTTTGTTACAAAGAAAGCCTGGAGTGGCTAGTTATGTATGGACATCACTCCTTCATCTATCAGATGCCATTCTGTTTCATAAGAAATATTTTAGATGTTGTCATCAAGCTCAACTGTGGTGACTTTGCTTAGCTTTTTTAATTGATTTGCTATCAAGACTGGGTAGTAAGTAAATGTTTATGTTTGTCTATATGACAATCTTTTGTATGGGAATTCAAGAAAAAGCAAGGATCTGTCAATACTTTTCTAAAATAGCGGCTGTAGGGAGAAATTAGAGAATCGTATTAATGTATCACACCAATGCTATGACGATGAGTGATGGGTATGACCCTTGAGCAGAAGCTGGCACAAGAAAAATGTTCATTTCTCTGTAAGGGATATTCAGGTCTTGTATTCCTGCAGGATGAAGTTCCTTGATATGAACTGGGACAGAGGCCCTGATAGCTAAAGGCAGATTTTCATCCTGAAAAACATTTCTGGTTCAGTGAGCCCAGATCCTTATTGGTCCCTGTGGCTGGGGTGGCTTAAAGTCATGAGAAAACTATGTCATGTTTTTCAGAGCAGAACTGGCTGAATGTATTTGGGTTGGATAATTTACTCAGAGCATGCTGTAGTCTTATTTGTATGCATTATTCTCTGGGTTTCCCCTTCCTCCTGTCATTCATCCAGTTCATTAAGAGAATAATTTGGGGTTATATAGAATAGTGCAAGGCTTTGTCAACATGTTTCAGAGAATATTTCATGTAAAGTCATTGTATGTTATTTGTTCAGGTTTAATAAACACACCAGAAAATAAGGAAAAAAGAAGAGCTGTTAAATTTTTTAACCAATGGCTTAGATACTAAGAATGAAAGGCAACTGAAGCAAAGGAAAGCCCTGTTTAATTATGTGAACCAAGACATGGTATTATTCCTGTCATGATAGTATGCCAACATTTAACAAGGAGGCAGAGTTCATACTAGGACCACTTAAAAAAAATCAGGTTTATTGAGTTCTAATCAATGTTGCTTCCATGCTTAAAAGGGTGTTCTGGATTAGCTGTGTCAGAGCTTGCATGTCCTGGTGAATCTTGAGATGATTCATCTTAATATTTTGCTTTGGCATGTGGGGTTCTCTGTCCTTATCACATAAAACAGACCTATAGGTTTGACAAGGAATGAGATTGCCAGATTTTAAAGTCTCATAGGTTTTATAGTGGACTTTGGCTTAGGTCCTAAAATAAATAAGCATGAGGTAAGACTAGGGAAGCATCTGTTGTGTGCAGTGCAACACTGCGGTGGGAGGAGGTATGCGGAGGACAGGGACATCTTCCTGAAAGGCATCACCACTGTTCTTCCTCTTTTGTGTGCTGCTGGGGGAGCAGTTTAACAAGCAAAACATGCAGGCAAACAGTGCAACAGATGGTGCAACCTACTATTGAGGAAACATTTCAAAGGGTAACAAAATATGGTTGAAACCAGCTTACAGTTTACACACTGAATGCAAAACTGAACATGCTGTTTTCAGCAGGCTGTAGCTGTTTTCATTTGTTGATGCCAAGTGCTTTGGGGAGCCGCAGCTCCAAAGTGGTTAGTGCAGCAGCAGGAATCCCTGGAACTGTATAGACTTGACTCAGCTGGATAGGTAGGTTAGGACTGTATTCTTATCTGCAAATGGCCTTTAGTGCAAGCAGAGGGATCCCTCAAGGATACTTCCAGTGAGATTCCTATGGTTTGTTCTCTTTCTCTCTTTCTCTATGTGTGCCACTAATAACTTCTAAACCCAGGAGATTTTGATACATATACAAAAATTGTATGGAAGAGCCCATAAAAGTAAAAAAAAAAAAAAAAAAAAGTTGTAGTTTGCCAAGAAATCACACAGTATTTCAGTGAAGATTATAAAAGGTATTGAAGACTTTTGGCTAAATTATAATGTGTTTATTCACTCTAAAAAGAGTGTAGATAAAGGAGAGACAAGCACAGCCTGCTACACACATATAAGATCATCAGGAGAAGGTAGGAACAAAATCAACATGGCCAATACCGAATGAACTGTAGCTAGAAAGAGAAACTGGAGGTAATAAATCATTCATTGGCCAGATTATTATCAATAGAAGACTCAAAGAAAAGTGTTGGACATTTATTCATTGTAAAGGAATAGGTATCTCTAAATTGTATAACCAAATTGAAGAGGTAAAGGATTTTTTTTCCACTCTTCATTGTAAAACTTACTTATGACAATGGGCAAACTTACTAGAAGCAATAGATAACAGCTCAGTGTAGAACAGAAACAGATCTTATTTGACCATATTTTGGTATTTGCAGGTTTTCAGCTTGTCTGAACCTTCTGATCCCAACCTCTGCATGGGACAAAGGTCATACAGTAGCAGTTGTCTTTGAGAACTTGTAGGGGACATAAAAGGTATTCTGGATTGGAAAGGAGTAATCTTAACTTATACCTGTACAAAGGGAAGAAAAAAGTAAAGTGTGAATTTATAGACAAGTCAACTGAACTTCAAATCCTAGAAAAATTCTAAAACAAACAGTTAGACAATACTTGGAAGATAACAAGGAGGAGAGTAGCAGCAAAGATGGATTTGCCAAGGAGATATCTATTCAAATCAATCTAATTTTCTTTAATGAAGGAATAATGGGTGATATAGGCAAAGAAGAAGTAATAATCATATATTTGCTTTTCACTAAGGCTTTTTATATTGCCTTACACTGCATTCCTGAAAGCAAGCTGGGAAGACATATCAAAAATAGAATTACAGTTGAGGAAGAGTGTAGAGTGGCACAAAACCAGGTAAACTGATCACTTGTTTCCCATCCATCTGGAAGCACAGTTCCTTTCACTATGAATTTTCATTACATAAATTACATAATCAAATCAAGACCATGCTTATTAAATCCATAGACATCATCATACTCATAAAAACTCTAAGTATGATACAGAAAAATAAAAAAATTAAAGTTAATAATTAGAAAAACAGTCTGAAAGAAACCAGGACAAGGGCAGAAATATTTCATGGGTCCTTAATAGAATTTTGACCCAAGTAATCAATAATGATAGAAGTTCACTCTTTAAAATCAATCAGATGCTGAAAACTTTGAACAGAGAAGTTGCAATGTCAAATGTGGATCAGTTAAAATTAGAAGAATGGAAATATTGAAAGGCATAGAGATGGGGAAGTATAAAAATTCTGAAATAATCTAGAAATGCTAACTATAAATAAACAAACCCTAGCAAAAATATTAACACTGTACTTTCAAAAGGAAATTAACTGAAATCCATCCAACGTAATTTTAAGGGTCAGCACTCTGGTTTTAAAGTACAGTAATTGATTAAATGACAGTTAGGCCCTGCCACATTTCTCTCCTCTTTTCTATTTATTTTTTAATGTTTTATTTATTTGAATTTTATTTATTTATCTATGTGTTGTGGTGTGCGTTGGCCAAGTTTCGGTTTATCTCATGGCCAGGAACTGCTGTCCCCTCCTCCCCCCCCCAGTATCTGCTTTCCCTCTCCTGGAGGGCTCTGTATTGCATAATCCTACACAAAGCCCACCAAATTCAAACCTAGCACTCCTCCTNATCTATGTGTCGCTGTTGAGCCGCTAGCCGAGTGAAGAAATCGAGAGGGTTGAGTGGCATAAATCTGACTTTATTATTTAATTATAAAACTAATATACACTTTTCAAAGGTCGTCCGGATTGGGTCAATCCAAAACCTCCCCCTAGGCCGATTGGCCAGGCTAGAACTGCCCATGTTTTCCAGAGACCGTTTCAACAACATCCAAACCTTATCTTTATTTATAAAACATAGGAAGAAGAAGAGAAAAATTCCCATGGGAAAGAATCTGTGCCATCACATCTATGTTTATATATTTCTTTTGAATTTTGTAGAATGATCGATAAAGTACATGGATGGATATTAGTCTACTGTGGTTTCAGTCATCTAATGCCTTTTAAAATGTGTTTATTTTGACAATTTTCTGAGCATTACTGTGCCCATTTTCTATTGACAGATTCTCACAGGGCAAAATGTCACTAATTGAATCTAATGAATATGGCTAGGGACTTATGGTATACTGGAGGCAACAGATAAAACAATAAATACATACATATCAAGACTTCTGTGGATCTTAACAGCAGGATTATGTCCATCAACAAAAAACATCACCATGGCTGCAATTTGCGTATGCAAATACTAGGAGCTTTGGAGAGCTGATATAATAACAGCAGGCATGCACTCTTGGAGAGTATGATATTATGGGTTTATGGACAACTTATATGGAAAGAGGTAGAAACATAATGAGACAGAAAACGTGTAGTAATATTGAATGTGCTAAAGGATATAACATGAACTGTTATAGCAGTTTTATTCTGGATCCCTTGCTAAAAGAGCTGTGTGTGACTTGGACATTGATAAAATTGTGCTATGAATGTGATTAAGGGACTGCAGGTATTTGATCTGTAAGAAGTGTTATTAAAAAAAAAAAGTAAATATACAGACTGCCTTTCTATTGTTAATATTTTGAAATGAAAGGAACTTCTTACACAGTATTTCTACCAGAGTCCATCAGAATTCAGACTTCCACAGAGGTAGGAAATAGCAAACTGGCTAATTTTTAGTTATTTAGTATTTGTACTTACAAACTGATTTTTTTCTTGATGGATGAAGCAATCATTACAAAGGTATCAAGAAGAGATCACTACAAGGATAGATCATTAAAATCATCTGCTTTTGGATGTTGGCCATTTATTGAGTTCTCTTCTGTTAAGGGAAGAGGGAGCTCTGAGAAGAACTGGAAGTGCCATGGCTAATCTCTATGAAGCCAAATAAGAAAGGCACAAGGACTGAACCCTGTCCTGCATGCCAGCAGCCATGGACTGGCTCAGGTCCACACAGTTTTCTCTTGGTCCTACAGGGCCAACAGACTATGGTTCTGCTGTTAAGGAGTTGTTCCATACCACTTGGCCATGTGTCTCCTCTGCACCCCATGTGCATGTCATGTTCTCCTTAAACACTAGCAAAGTACATGAGGAAAAGCTAAAAATGTAATGATTTTTTTTTCTTTTAGCAGATTATTGCATAAGTCTGAATGTTAGTCAGAGATGCCAGTTTCCTAATTCATGGATTTGTGTTCATCAGAGTTTGTTTCCTCTGCTCTCTTTATTTGCTTTGTTCATCCAGAGGGAAAAAAAAATAAAGGAAAATTCACACAAGGTGATTGTTTCTCAGTTCTAAGAGAAAACAAGTCAAAAGTTTTTTGTGTATAATGGATTATTTATAAGTGATTCAGAGGGTTATTTGCTTGTTTGTTTTTAGAAATATGTCACTCAAGTCCTTGTTACCCTTATTGTGTGCAATACAATGCTGCACAGTTTAACTGCTCTGTCTTGGGAATGAATAGACAGTGGCTGTTAAAAGGTGGGAGTTTGTTTGGAAAATAAACAAGGTTATGCACCAGACTATCCTATAAGAAGAAAGAACAACTAGAACATGAAATAGCCATAAGGGGAAAAAAAAATCAATAGAAAGTGTAGTAATGTGAAAAGAATTAACTTTGGTAAAAATATTGTATGTGGAAGGCACTTCTGATTAACTGATGTGGTGAGTTGGCCCTGGCTGAATGCCAGATGCCCACCAAAGCTGCTTTATCACTCCTCTCTTCACCAGGACAAAGTAGAGAAAACAAAATTAAAGGCTTGTGGGTTGAGATAAGGACAGGGAGAGATCACTCACCAGTTACCATTGCAGGCAAAACAGAATCAATTTGGGGAAAATTAATTGATTACCATTCAAAGCAGAATAGGGTGAGGAGAAATAAAACCCAACCTTAAAACACCTTTGCCCTCATAAGCCCCCTCCCCTCTTTCTTTTCTGGGTTAACTTCCCAGGGTGTCGGGGGACAGGGAATGGGGCCTGTTGCCAGTTCATCACATGTCTCTGTTGCTCCTTCTACAGGGGGATGACTCCTCACACTCTTCCCCTGATCCTGTGGGGTCCTTCCCACTACAGACACTCCTCCATGAACTTTTCCAATCTGAGTCCTTCTCATGGGCTGCAATTCTGCATGAACTGCTACAGCATGGGACCCTCCCACATGTTGCTGTCCTTCAAGAACAGGCTGCTTCAGCGTGGGTCCCTCAGGGAGTCACAAGTCCTGCCAGCAAACCTGCTCCAGTGTGAGCTCCTCTGTCCACAGGGCCACAAGTCCTGCCACGTGCTTGCTCCAGCACAGGCTTCCCACAGCCTCCTTCAGACATCTCCCTGCTCTGGCATGGGATCCTCCAGGAGCTGCAGGTGGATCTCTGCTCCCCCACAGATCTCCATGGGCTGCAGGGGCACAGCTGCCTCACCAGGGGCTGCACAGGAATCTCTGCTCTGGTGCCTGGAGCACCTCCAGCCCCTCCTTCTGCACTGACCTGGGTGTCTGCAGGGCTGTTCCTGTCACATATACACTCTGGCTGCAGTTGTGCAGGTTTTTTTTTACCCTTATATATTTTCTCCCAGAGGCACCAATGTATTGCTGATGGGCTTGGACTTGTCCAGCAGCATATCCATCTTGGAGTGGCTGGCATTGGCACTGTTGATATGTGGGAAGCTTCCAGCAGCTTCTTACAGAAGCCACCCCTGTAGCCCCTGTGTTACCAAAACCTTGCCATGCAAACCAAATACAACTCAACACAATGAAATGGGACAAGGCAGTGTGGGAGATATAGACCCTTGAGAGAAAAACTGTCTTGTTCATAAATATTAGTTATCTAATAAACACGGAAATAAAACAGACCAGTGTGAGTGGTCTGTTACAAAAGGTTTTAACAAGACCAGGAGAAAGAAAGAAATTTTTCAGAATTCTAAAATATCATAAAAGAAACATAACAAAAATGTTTATTGATCACAGCTTAAAATTATGAGAATGAATTAAAGTAAGATTAAGTAAAGATGTTATAAGCCTTTTTTTTGAAAGATTTGAAGTGTTTTTTAGTAAGGACTTGGACAGGGAAATAAGAAATCCTGCACAGTCATCAGCTTTCCCACTCTACTTGTATTCATCTCCTCTGCTCTTTAAGATTAGAAGTTCAAATTCCTCAGGTCAGTGAGTATCTTTGTGTTCACATTTCTACAGTACAAAGGGTTGTTGTTCAACATTACTTCTTTGCATCAATATCTGATAAATAAAAAACATACAGTAAAATAATCAAAGGTTGAGATTTCCAAAGTCACAGTAGGCCATTCTCAAGGCAATACTGAGATGAATGCTGAAATCCATATTTTCTCTTAAAAGAGAATAACTTTTAAATGGAAACTGAGTAGTCCTTGAAGTGGCAAAATGGATTGTTCCGAAGGCCTTATTCTGACGTACAACTAATACAGATAATAGATACAACTAACAGAGCCTTCTAGGTACACCTGAAATGTAAATAATAATGACCAAAAAAATGCTATGAACGTAGCGAGTTTTCAGAGTATCAACTTTGTCAGACACCACCTTGGGAGAACAACTCATTGAATTTTGATACATTGCAGTCCCATGCAAATTTGGACAGGCCAAAATGATATCTGGCCCCTACATACTGCTTCCCCTTTAATACAACTGGGATTTTCACAGTTCCTTGGTGGTTCATGCTCAATATTAAATTGATATAACATGTGCTAAAATCACTTCCCAGGACAAAGCACATAATGTCCAGACTTGCTATCCTTAAAGTTTTTCCTTTCCCTTATACTGAGGCTCAAGTTCGTTTTATAGGAGCTGTAGTTCACCTGTTACGTTTAAAGCACTGTGCTGAAGACCAAGGATACAGAGCAGACAATCAAAAGGATCAAACAGATTCTGCATCAGGAAATGTGTTTTTGTATCCATGCTTCAGACATACTCCAGACATCCGATATCTAAGATTAGCTCCAGATGCGTAAGAGCTCCTAAGCTTGTGTGAATTGTCTGTAGAAAACATGCTGGAAATTTTGATAAGAGTTGGTGGATTAAGCACTATTTCAGAAATGTTTAATATGATAAAGAATGGGCTTGAGTCCAAAGTGGGAAACTGTTTCAGAAGAACTCATGTTCTCTGAAAACATTTCTAAGTAAAGAGACAAGGGTTAAACAGAGACATAAGTTACTAATATTTCGGTAAAAAGGTTGGTATTTGAATAGATAAAAGATTCCATCCCCCTTATCCTTAGCTAATATTTTTGCAAAATATATGCAAAAAATAATAAGATTTTTTAAAGAGCGAGAAAACAACATTTTTAGAGGGCTCTAAAGATGTTCACAAGGAAGTTTTAGAAGAGTGAGCAGTGCTTACTTGTGCACAGTGCAGTGCTTGTCACTCTTCCAGGTTTTAATGTAGATAGTTTTCTAATTTTCTTAGGGAAGAAGATAATATGTAAATTGGTGGCACCTCCACATGACATTGCCTGTGAAGGCTGAAAGACCAACTGAGCCTCCTGGCTGAGATAAAAGATGGTTGTGGCTCTGCCACCTGTGCACACAGTACACCAGTGTCTTCTCGGGCTTGCTCGTCCTACTGTTGGAGGACTATTCCAGTAGTAAAGTAGGAGGGGAGGGAAGCAGGAAGAGATGCATATTAACTATTTTGCCTTTATCCTTCAGGTTGCAAAGTTAATTTTTGCCTATGCTGGAGAGAAGTCTAAAACCATCTGTAGTTTTTTTTTATGCTCTGCTATGGCCAGAACAGCACTGAGCAATTCAATACTGAGGTCAGAATAAAAAAGATCGGGAGAAATCAGGATATATTGCTGACATTTTGCAACAGGGAGCTTTAAAGCCTAATGCAAACCCTGAGTTAGTGGTAACGTGACCTCAGCCTCAGCACTCCTACCTCTGCATCATGATGGGTAGCAATCTGAGCAATGCAAGACACCAGTTCTGGACATCTCATTCTGAGTTGGAGTCAAAAAAAGTTGGCTTTCAGCATGAGATTAAGAAACCTAAACCTAAATGTTCCATATGTGGGGATGTACACTTGTCTAAACTCTCCAGGGGGTATGGTCAGTGGAAGTCTTCAGCTGTCTACACATAGGCAGAGAATATCTCAGGGTATCAGCTTGCCCCTGTGATTTACTCCACAATGACAGATAGCTCCCACAGATCTTGTGTCATAGCTGCCAGCATTGTAGAGACATTGGTAAGCCTCTATGGAGGGTTAAATAGTGCTACAAACATATGTTTAGGCAGTTGTTTTTCATCTCTCTTCAATACAATCAAAGGAGTCTAGAAAGTGATTGATCTGTCCGATCAAGTGTAGGTGTCTGTATTGATGGCAGTTGCAGCTTACATGTAGAATAAAATTATTTCAACATCTGAAATCAACTGTGCATATCCACTGTTGAACCCCATCTTTAGAGTTATGTGAGATTAATTGCTTCCAAGATGAGCATTCAAAAATCTTCTCAGTCTTGGCTCCAATCTAGGTCAGAAATACCAGGAATGTAAATTTGGCTGTACTTGAGCAAAAGGTTTCTGACCAAAGCTTTTTGGAATCTGAAAAAAGTAAGTAAATGTATTTGACCCATTGAATGTTGACTTTTCAGAGCTGGCCTCATTAAGGAGAGAAAGTTACATTAGGACTTCCAGCTGGAATGGGTTTAATATGCAATAATAACTACACAATTGAAGAGAAAGACAAGAAGACATCTAGAGTGACTGGGAGTTTCTTAACAGGTTATGATATTTTTAAGGAAGATACAAAATATTGTTATTGTATAAGTTTTAAAATTAATTATCCTGTTGAATTTTGTTGTATTCAATCCTTGTTGGGAGTATTGTTATGAAAATCTACCCTTTATTTAATAATAAATTACTATAAAGACAGATAATATTTTTTGTTTAAAATTCACTGTTTTGCAAAATTTTATCCTGGCAATGCTACATAGGGTTTACAATGGGAGATTCTGTCCTTTCACATAGTATATGTTAGTACTGATTGTGTTAATTCATGTGTTTAGGACAGTGATCTCTTAATGATCTATTGTGGTATATTGAGAACTTAGAGAAATTACTCTTTTCTAAAGTAACTATATTTTAAAATATTCTTTTCCTAGATTAGGAAAATAAAAGAATCGAAAGTAAACTGGTATAACGTTGCAACAGAGGAAGCAACTTAAAGTACTGGAGCAGCTGAATATGTGGGGAGCACTGAGGAACGAAAGAATAAGACCTAGTGTTTACAGTGAATAAGAGAGAAGAGTGGGTATGAAAAAGACCAGCTTACTGTTACCTATGGATAATATGCTAAAAAAAATTCTGCAAATTATGGCAAGAGAGAGGAGAAGTATAGCAGTAAAAAGAGAGACTCATGTCAGGTTTCCACAGGCTCAAGTCTGCAATACAAATCACCAAATCATCTCTGGTTTGACAATAAATTACTACTGATTAAATCCAGTACTAAGAGTTGGCCTGTGCTGGTTTTGGCTGGGGTAGTGTTAACGTCCTTGGCAGTTACTGGTGCAGGTCTGTGTTTTGCACTTGTGCTGGAAAGTGTTGATAACAGAGGGATGCTTTAGTTTCTGCTTAGCAGGACATACACTGAGCCAAGGTCTTTTCTGCTCCTCACCCCAACCCCACCAGCAAGGAGGGTGGGGGTGCACAAGGAGTTGGGAGGGGACAAAACTGGGAGAGTTGACTCCAGCTGATCCAAGGGATTTTCCATACCACATGGCATCATACTCGGTACATAAAGTGAGGAGAAGAAGAACGGAGGGGGGCGCATTCAGAGTGATGGTGTTTCTCTTCCCAAGTCACTGAAGCCCTGCTGTCCTAGAGATGTCTGAACACCTGCCAGCCCACAGGAAATTGGAAATTAATTCTTTATTCTGCTCTGCTTGTGTGTGTGGGTGTGTCTTGGTTTATCCATTAAACTGTCTTTATCTAATCCAATGAATTTTCTCATTTTAATCTTTTAAGTCCCTCCCCTATTCAACTGGGATGGGCAGGGGGGAAGTGAATTAATGACTTTGTAGGGCTCTGTTGTCAACTGGGGTTAAGCCATGACATAATGCTACCAACATTGCTGAAACAGCTTTCCCATTGAAGCTAATCAGAGTATTGAGTAAATAATCATGCTAACCTAGGTTTTCATAGGGACTGTGCTGTGTGCCAAGGTCCAGCCTCACCTGACATGTTTGAAGGAGTTCCTCAACATTCTCCTCAGACAAATTCTGGAGTCTGTTTTATCATTGACCATCTTTAGTCCAAAAACTTCTACACCAGGTTTTCAAAGATGAAATGGTCATGGCTATCTGTGTGGTTCACATGCTATCTTCTTAAATGTCCAATAAATGCAAACAAAAATACAATCATGGGAGTTCATATGAAGAGAGGTTGATTCAGGTATTCTAAGGGACAGCAAGGAATTAATATGAACAGGAAAAAAAAAGGTGTGTACAATAGCTGCTCATGTTTGAGCCCTGTGTTTGCCTCCATAAGCAGATAACACCATTTCTGTCTGACCTTGTGTGCCTGTACTGGTCAGGAGGTGGCTCAGGCAATCAGCACAACAAATAATTTATACTTCCTAAGGTGTAAATGTGGCCTGAGAACTTGATCTCAACTAATGATTCCCCTGAGTTAACAGATTCTTTTAATCAGCATTACGAAAGTATCTCATTTTTAAAGTACTGTTTGTATAGCCTTAGGAAAGAGTTGCTTTGCTTATAAAGCATTCAGTGAACATTCTCTGACAGTTTCAAAACAAAACAAGGTTGGGAAAAAACCTGTTAAAGTGTATCGCCATCAATTTTAAAAAACAATGCATTTTTTCCTGTTCTCCTGTTCGAGTGTATTTATCCCACTGAGGGATTACTTTTATTTTTCAGCTGTGACTCACTGAATGTATGACAGAGTCTTGTTTCAACAAATTTATTGAGGCTGAAGAAGATGTTAAAAACAGACAGGCACCTGGAAATGCCAAGAGTGGGAAAAAGAACAAATACAATTTATTTCAAGGGGAGCCATGGCACAGTCCCTGATTCCCCTTATGTGTTAAAAAATTATATTCATTCTCCTACTCCTGTACTTCCCCCCTCTTAAAGTTTCATATGAGCTCAGAGGATAAAGTTTATTTATCAGTCTGGTAATAAAATTATAATATCCCCGAAATGAATTTTTGAGAAAACTGGCAGAACATATCTTTAGCCTTCTGATACACTGATTAAACTGTTAACTTTCCAGAGCCATACTCCCTAATTGTAACATTTGCATATGGATAAACCAATCTCTCTCTCTGTGTGTGTGTGGTAGTTGTCATCTAACCAGACAGGAAATTTATAGGTTTTAATTTCCTGGACTCAATATCACAAGCTATTGTGATAAACCTTTTGAAAGAAATACAAGAAGTGCCCTTTGAAACAAAATTAGTGTAACCTACCCTCTGGTTGAAGTATTAATATGCTATGTTACCCTGCGTGAATATTTAGCCAGACAGTTTTAGTGTTGGATCCAGATATGCAAGAGATGAAATAGGGAGTTCTGTGGTGGTCAAAAGTTCGGATACAACAAAGCCTTTAAGTACCTGAGTCATCCAGTCTTCCTACAATAATTTGTTTAAGTACCTTTTTAACTCTTATTGTTTTCAGTGGGATTTAACCACATGCTTAAATTAAGCACATACACTTTCCTGAAACAGAGATGCATTGTATAAATTGGCCAGATCTCTTTCTAATGGGCACTGAGGATGCTCACCATCTTAACAGTTGTTTTTTTTAGTTAAACATCTGTCCTTTATCCTTTGCCTCTTCATATATGTGCCTGCATTGCAACCTCCTACTTGTATAGCTATTAGAAACAGCCATGTGATGAAGTGTGATCTTTGGCCAGGACACAAAACCACTTAATGTAGTTGCAGTTATAATGACAAAAAAGTATTTTCTCGTGTAGCAAAATGTGGAATAAAGCAGCTAGCATTCAGATTTGGCAATACAGATTAGCACAGGTAAGAAGGATTTTGTAGTTGTCATTTGCCAAGGTCTTTATGATCAATAAAGTGCCTTTACATGGGGAGTTAACTTCCATCATTTCAGGTTTTAAAATACTTTGTGAAACAATGGACCAGCTAACTAAGGGAGAAAAGAATATTCTAGGTTATTAGAGGAATACTCAATGTTCTTTAAAATTGTGAGACTGGTCCCATGTGCAGAAGTAATTCTGGATGAACTGTGGTGAGTATAAAGAGACCTGGAAAGCTATTTGATACAACTAAGTCGTTCAGAAAATTGAGGATGATTTTGAACATCAATCTGGAGGAGGAAGATTGCATCAATTATGTGTTTACCCTCTGACATATATATATTCAATGGGTGAAGAATTACTTCTCTCTCTATACTTAAAGAGGAAACTTGAAAGGAATTACAGAGTTCCCTATAAAAAAATTATTTTGACTAGTAACTAGAGAATCATGTCACTGAGCTTGATCTATTCAGAAGTAAGGCACCTGCCCTTAACTGGTTATCTACCATTCTTTTGAAGTCACTTCTGGGTACAATGAGAGGATCTTTCCTGAAAAGAAGACATCCTGTGACAGACAACTCCAGAGAGGTGGGATGAACAGTCATATGAAAACGTCAGTCTCTCTTGGTTGAATAAAGAGGAAGTAGAAAGGCTTGCTTCAACTTGAAGCCAAACTTTTACATATATACTTGCCTATCACCTCAATTTTTTGTGAGTCTCTGAAATGCCCTGTGGGATGCACCTGCCATAATAGGCACAGAATAAAGGAAAGGATGATATTTTAGTGATTTTTTTGATCTGATTAAAGATATGTTCTGGAAATTACCTTCAGGGCAAAGATATTTGTGGAAATACAGTGGTACTCTAGACACAGTTTGCTTTGGAGGTGTACTTTCCTGGTTATATTAACATATTTATCAATTGGTCTGTTGAATGCTTAAAGTCACCTTGATTCTACCGGCATAGTCAGGAAGACCGTGCACATTTGTGCCATGAAAGCAGCATCATTGCCACAAGGAGACTTCATTGGAAAGGCGTGTGACATGATAAAACAAATTATATCAGAACCTGCAGGTTTTTTACTATTTTTATTGTTTTTAAGCAAGATTTTTTAAATTACATTTTCTTCCTCTACTGGTGTCTCAGAGACATTAAAAAAGGATCTGAATACAGAAGAAAGAAATCCTAGGCTGGACTATATTATAGACAGGAAATAAAACCATGTTCCTAAAATACTGCTATTCTTGTTTGAACATCAGAGTTATTTTCTGTGAAAGTCTCCTTGTTTTTAAGATCACTGTGTCCTGTGATCCTATATCAGTTATTGCCCATCAAATATAGACCAGAATAGAAACAAAGAAGTTTGGGGATATTTTGGCTTCAGTGAAAGATGATATTCTGGAAGCTGCCTTCACAGAAAAAGGCTTTCTAGAAATAAGGGACTACTATGTATATATGCTTTGTATCGTAGGTATATTTTCCAGACCCCTTGCCTGGTTATACTACATATTTATTAATAAGTTTGGCAAATTCTTTTGTCAGCTAGCTTTTATTTCTTTGCTGCTACATCACAGCTTCTAGCAGGAAAAAGTAAAAAATCAGCCAAGTGCTGAGCATCTTCCTCTCTGACACTGTCCTTCATGACATGCTTCTCTCTAAACTGAAGAGGGATGGCTTTGATGGGTGGACCACACAGCGGATAATGAATTGGCAGGATGGGCATACTCCAGAATTGTGGTCAAAGGCTTGGTACCCAAGCAGAGACCAGTGACAACTGACCTTCCTCAGTGGTCAATATTGAGACTGACGCTTGTTAACATCTTGTTGGTGACACAGACAGTGGGATCAAGTGCACACTCAGCAAGACTTCCAATGACAACAAGCTGTGTGGTGAGGTTGAGATGTTGGAGGGGAGGGATGCCATCCAGAGGGACCTGGACAGGTTTGAGAAGTAGGCCTGTACAAAACTCATGAAGTTCAACAAGACCAAGTTCAAGGTCCTGCACATGGGTCAGAGCAATCCCAAGCAAATCCACAGGCTGGGCAGAGAATGGCTTGAAAGCAGTTCTGAGGAGGACTTGGAGCTGTTGGTTGCCAAGAAGCTCAACATGACTCAGCTTCACTCGCAGCCCACAAAGTCAACCGTGTCCTGGACTGCATCAAAAGGGGAATGGCAGCACAGTGAGGGAGGGGATTCTCCCTCTCCACTCCACTCGGGTGAGACACCACCTGAAATGCTGTGCTCAGCTCTTCAGCCCGCAACATAAGAAGTATGTAGACTTATTAGAGAGAGTCCAGAGAAAGGTGACCAAGGTGATCAGAGGGCTGGAGCACCTGTTCTATAAAGAAGGCTGGGAGAGCTTCTGTTGTTCAGTCTGGAGAAGAAAAGGCCCTAGGGAGAGCTAATATATTTATATTATTATAGACTTCAAGGACCTAATGGGTGTTACAAGAAAGCTAGAGAGGGACTTTTTACCAGGGCATGTGTTGCACTAAAGGTATAGAAATTCGGCAGAAAATAAACCCCATTGCTTTCTAGCTTTCCCTCACAGAGCAAAAGGGCTGGGTGCAGCTCAGTTTAATTTCTGATTATAACCAATTCAGCACTATAAGTCTGGTCACATTCAGTAAGCTAGCAGATATATCAATAGTGTGGGTTACACTACAATTCTGGTCTCATTCAGGATACCAGACTCATGAATAGTGTGATTTACTCATTTGCCACTATAAGTAAGACAGAGTTCTTAATGAATTTAGAGTTTATGATCACAGATTTACAAATACTGTGGTATATTGAAGAAACAGGCTAGAGATTTTTGTAAGATTGCCAGTGATAAATGCACTAGACCTAAAAAATGTGAGTGTATTGTGCTGTTTACAAGTATTTCCAGGTACACCCTGATGGAATTGGAGGCATAAATCTTAACAAAGAGACATCCCTTCTTTAGGGAAGAGAGAGAAGGGAGACCATCAGCTTGCCTGCAAGGTGGTTGTATTCTCATCCTCTGCTATGAAGGATTTCAAGTGCCAATTTATACTTTTGGGAGAATTGGAGGTGAGACTATAGCCAAATAAGCTGTTGCTGCGGTCAGAAATGAGGGAGGCAGTCACTTTATATGCAAATGAGAGATATGGAGAATTACAGAGAGAGATGATTATGAAGACTGCAGGTCTTGCATGAGGATGGAAAAGAAATATGTAACTTATCAGCCCCTCAGAACACCATATTTCATGGAAATCTCTCTACCACATAGCTCACATCATGTCTTATAGCTTTAGGCCTCATTCCCACAGCATGTAGTGACAGGACAAGGAGGAATGTCTTTCCACTGAAAGATAACAGATTTATATCAGACATTAGGAAGATATTCTTTACTCAGAGGGTGGTGAGGCATTGGAACAGGTTGCCCAGGGAAGCTGAGGATGCTCCATCCATGGAAGTGTTCAAGGCCAGGTTGGGTGGGGATGTGAGCAACCTGATCTAATGGAAGTTGTCCCTGCCCACAGCAGGGGTGGTTGGAACTAGATCTTTAAGGTGCCTTCCAACCCAAACTGGTCTAGGATCTGATGATTCTATGAAATTTCCCTACATGTCAATAGTAGAAGAATGAGGCCCTGGTGTTACTCCTGCACTCTGAGGAAGGGTGATCTCCAGATGGTTGTGCAGATGGTCCGTTACACCTGCCACTCTCATCCTGTCCACATGGGCTTTCTGCTGAGTGCTGACAGCCAGCCAGCCACATGGAGTATGCTGTAATGTGTGATTTCATTTGAACAGGCTAAAAACACAGAGACAAACGGTTTCAGGGGTGTGAGCTTTGATAGCAGCCTGATTGGGTGCTTGGGTTGTTTGTGTGTGCAGCTTTTACTCTAGTCATGAAGATGTCCTTGATACTGTCCTCAGGGAGAAGTGCAAGTGTCTCCAGAAGACTTGTCTCAGCTCAGCATGTACAAGGTGGATACACCTGTTTACAATTTGGCTTATTTTTCCTAGTCAGAAGTAGTTGGATACAAGTCTCTTCAAGTTGTTACTCTTAGTAGCCATGCTTGTTTTATATTAATTTGGGAATGCATGCTCCCATCATGATTTGGACACTAATGGTGATTTTCCTCACTAATGATATGGATTTGGATTTAATTAGAAGAGAATTTTTGAACAATGCCAATGCACTGCATTAAAAAACTTTCTCAAGAAACAAAAAAAGAAGGTGTTGAAAGGATACTGTGATTCAATGTTTTTAAGAAAAGTTTTCATAAGCCTCAATTTTCTGTGTGTTTTTGTTCCTGTATTTGTTTTGGATGTTTTATGGAGTTTTTCAGACATGCTTTTTCATCACAGTATTTGGAATAGTAGAGGAATGATTAGAATTTTTTTCTGGCAATCAAAAGGTAGTTATAACAATATGATCCAGACAGCTGCATCATATTCAAATGTCATTAAGACAACATTATTAAGTCAGTTTTTATAATAGCTCAAGGGGGTAGATTATTATGGCATAATTCAATCACTAAGAACAGGCTCTTAACTCTTATAAGAGCAAATCTCTAATATTGATCTGCAAAACAAGAGGCAAACAACAAAAAGACAGAGCAATCATCATAAAGCATGGAATATTTCCCAGGCTGCCTCATGGACCTCTGAAGGTACAATATTGCGGTGTGCTGCTGGCCAGGTTTCGGTTTTTCTTCATGGCCAGGCACTNTTGTATCCTCCCCCGCCCCCTCGTGTTGATATATATGTAACTGTAACACACGGTGCCAGTGCTTCCCCGGCAAGACCCTGGTGCCAAATAAACCATCTGGGAAAGCCCCTCTGCTTTGTCCTGCCTGGAACATCAGTCTGTTAGGTGAAACCTTGCTGGAGCTTCGCGAGCCCTCCCGCACCCCCGAAGCAGCCCGGCAGCTCCTGAAACCGCGGGTGGGAGCCTGATGCCCCTGCTGGCGGCATCGTGGCAGTACAACACAAGTATTTATATTTGAAGGGATAGCTCACATTGAGTCAGGCCAATAGCTGAAATCAATAGCTCTGTATACATCTTTAACGAGTAGTGCACCTGGTCTGTGTCAAATAGTGATGCATATTTCAACAAGTTTGGAAGTCATGACTTCTGAATTCTGGGTCTGCTTAGATTTCTGGCTCCTTGGATAGTACTCAATACGTCATGCATAATATTCTGATCTGTGAGAGCTGATTAGACCTGGGAGTCCCAGGGCATGAGACCCTTTCAAAGTCCTGCAATACGTTTTGTCTCCATTTATCATGCTGACTTCAGATGCTTGGGTGAGTAATTCTGTATACACTGATGGTGAGCATTGTTTTTCCATTACACTGCTAAACGTGGCCAGGTATTATTGCTTAAACACAGGCACCAGTGCCATTTGTGAGAATCTGAGACATACCAGACAGCTGCATGTGAATGGAAGATGTGGCCTGAGGAAAATCATGTCCTTCTGAAGAAACAGGTTGAGACCAATGAAAGATTCCTTGGGGTTATTCAAACAGTAAGAATCACTTTTCTTAAGGAAACTGAATCAAGTCCTGAGTGGATTTAAGGTCAGCATATTTAGCTGGCTGAATGGTAATTATGCAGTCTAAATTAGTCATCCAATTTTCTGAAGAAGGAATGCCTTACACTCTGGTTCTCTCCACCTCTTTTTGCTCTGTTACAGAACAAGGTGAATTGTCCTCTGGAGTGGACTGTATCTGCAATGCAGCAGAGCATTGACAATCAGTGTTGTTTTCATATCTGGACAACTTGGAGCTGAACTCACTTTCCCACACCCCTACTGACATTTGAGAGGAACAAGTGTATTCTTCTTTGCCTTCCACTGTCAGTCTAGTAGGGCACAGGTCTCTCCTAGCTCCCATGTCATTTCTGCCAGCCCCATGACAAAGTGTTTGATACCTGAGTACCCTTCACGTGTGCCCTGGTTGCAGAGACGTGGCGGCATTGAGAGCCATGGGAGAGTGCCCAGCTTGCTGTTCTATAGCACCCACCTCTTTGCTGGAAGCATGGTCCCAGGGGGAAGAAAAGGTGAGCACACCCTGGAAGTGGATCATTTTGCCTCTCTCTCTCCAGTGGGTAGGTTGTTGGGATCAGCTTTGTGGACTGCATCCTCTGCCACCTCTGCCTGTCCCCTGCCTGTTCCTTTGAGATATGGCTCCAAGATGTGGTGCTGAAAAGTGGCAGCAGTGTGGGAAGTGCCATGTGGAACCAAGTGGTGGAGGTAAGCCTGAGCCTAGCCAAGTCTGATGTGAGCCGAAAGGAGCCAAGCAGAGCCAAGCAGACCTGAGCCAAGCAAAGCTGAGCTGAAGGAATCCAAGCAGAGCTGGGTGGAGCAGGGCAGAGCAGTCAGAAGGAGCGGTGCTGGCAGCAGCCGCATGGAATTGAGTCCAGCATCTGAAGCAGCAGTGCAGTGCAACGTGGAGGATCTAGCTCTCGGGGGTTTGTCCGTCATTGTTTTCCAGTGTCTTGGGCCTGGGGAGGGTGAAAGCTGGCTGCAGGAACAGCCACCATCTTGTCTTTGTCTGTGGAATGTCATGGCTCTGGGTGCTGGAACAGCTGCCATCTTGCCATTGTCTATGGAAAATCATGTGGCACTGGGTGTGGGAACAGCAGCCATCTTGTCTTTGTGGAACATCATGAGGCACTGGGTGCGGGAACAGCCATCATCTTGTCTTTGTCTATGGAATGTCATGGCGCTGGGTGCAGGAAGAGCCACCATCTTGTGTTTGTCTGTGGAAAATCACATGACACTGGGTGTGGGAACAGCCGCTATCTTGTCTTTATCTATGGAATGTCATGTGACACTGGATGCAGGAACAGCCGCCATCTTGTCTTTGTCCTGGCAGCCATGTAGAACTAAATTGAAGTGGTGAACACCTTTTGTGTGTAAAGCACCTTCTCTTTTTGTATACTTTTTTTTTTAAGATTGCTGCTATTACTGTGTGTTTCTTTTTCCACTGCTTTCTGCCTTCACTAAATTGTTATCTCAACCCAAAATCTCCACCTTTGTCCCTCTCTTACTGGAATGGGCGGGGTGAGGGGAGTGGTTTATTTGGAACTTAATTTCTTGATGGTGTTAAACAACAACATGTTACTAGATTGCTATACATTGTAAGCTATATCTGCCTCCAGATGTTTGGGGAGATATATTCCACTTCTTCTTTCTGATTTAAAGGACTTACTATAAAAAGACTCCTTTTTGGAGGATTAGGATTGGACATAAATAGGGAAAACAGATATTCAGCAGATTCAAAATTCAAAGGTTTTTGTATAAATTTAAGCATTTAAATCTCTGCATGTCAAGTGAAAAGTGAGAGGACTGTTTATGTTGTTAACCCTGAGAATTTTTACAATTTGTATAGTTTAACATTCCCAGAGGAACATTCTCTGTTCCTCTGGAATTGCTTTCTATGCCCACAAATACTTCAACAAGGTATTTTGTCACCCTCAATTGACGTCACTGTCATAGTAGCAGAAAATAATAAATTAATTTGGGTAATTAAGGGTGTATTTGGGCTATAAATGAAGATTTTCATGAATGCGGGAGTATGTTATTCATTCAGGGGCTAAATTGTCTGCTGGACAACAAGAGTGAAAAGAGCAAAGAGAACAAACAGCATGAAAGAAAGGATGGCAGCATTAACATTCCTTTTACAAGTTCAGTGAGATTTCCCTGTGAAAGCATCAGTGGCAGTTATGAGCTGAGCTTTGATTCAGAAGTGCTTTGTGTATTTTTTGTTTGTTTTCAGTTACAACAGATGACTAAAGCTAGGCCTCCATTTGTTTTGCATTTCCATCTAGTCTTAGTTAAGGACCTTAACAGGGTTAGTAATTAGCAGAACTGGGTGACATGCTAGTTTTCAGCTTCATGGATTAACCTTGTAGACTTTTTCTGTTGAACTTTAATCTCCCTGCCCTGACTTTCTCTAACCATATGTTTTATGATGAGCAGTAATAGTAATGGGACCCTGACACACAATTACTGCAGGTGGCTTGAGACTGTAGTGATGTCTCTGGCCACTCCATCTCTGTGCCAGGGACTTCTCTTTGAACACATGCTGGTGCTTTAGTCACTATAGATAAGCCAATCATTTTAGCCTAAATTCTTGAATTTTCAGTGTAAGACTGGAAGAAAGTAAATGTCCCTTCTATCTTCAAGAAAGTAAAAAAGGATGATCCAGGGAACTACAGGCTCATCAGCCTCACCTAGATCCCTTGGAAGGTGATGGTGCAAATAATCCTAGAAGCAAGTAGAATAGAATAGGATAGGATAGGATAGGATAGGATAGGATAGGATAGGATAGGATAGGATAGGATAGGATAAAACAGAATAGAATAGTATATTTCAGTTGGAAAGGACCCACAATGATCATCTAGTCCAACTGCCTGAGCAATTCATGGCAATCCAAGTTAAAGCATATTATTAAGTGCATTGTCCAAATGCCTTGTAAACACTGACAGCCTTGGGGCATCATTTGCCTCTCTGGGAAGCCTGTTACACTATTTTATCACCCTCTGGATAAAGAAATGCTTCCTAATGCCAAGCCTGAACCTCTCCTGGAGCAAGTTTGAACCTTTCCTGTGTACCCTGTCACTGGATACCAGGGACAAAACTGATCAGCACCCTCCTCTTCTCTTCCCTTCTCTGTAAAATGTAGAGATTTCCAAAAGCATGGAGAGCAAGAAGGTGATTGGGAGTAATCACCACATATTTATGAAGAGGAAATAATTCCTGGGCAAACTGATAGCCTTCTGTGAGGATGACCTGGGTAGATGAGGTGAGAGCAGTTGGTATTCTCTAGCTTGACTTTGATAAGGTTTTGAACACTTTTCCCCACAACATCCTCATTGAAAAGGTGATGAAAAACAGACTAAATAAGTAGGCAGAAAGTCGGACTGAAAAGTGACTAATCTGTTGGGCTTAAAGGATTATGACCAGCTGCACTAAGTTCACCTTTAGGTCAGTCAGGCTGTGCACCACCTAGAAGATAAATACACAGTGCACTCTCAGTGGGTTTGTAAGCCTTGCAAAACTGTGAAGAGTGGCAGGACATCAGGTGGTTGTACTGCCTTTCAGAGGACCTGGACTATGTGGAGAATTTGGCTAAAGAAAACATCATGAAATTTAACAATGGGAAATACCAAGTCTGGCACCTGAGAAGGAATAATCTCAGGCACCAACAGGCTGGCACCAGACAACTGGAAAACAGCTTTATCAGGGAGGATCTGGGCATCCTGATGAACAAGTTGAAAATGAGTCAACAATGTGCCCCCACAGCTATGAAAATCCACAGTCTCCTGGGCAGCACCAGGCAGAGTGACAGCAGAATGTCAGGCAAGGTGGAAAATTACTATTGGAGCCTTCAGGTTCACTTTGAATATGGTATGTCATTCACCTAGGTAAAAAATGTCAAGAAAACATCACATAACATTCTCAATCACTGAGGTTATATTCAGGAATTTTTCCCACCAAAAATCTTAAACTTTACCTTTGAAAGATCAGAAATACCACATGAAACATATAAACCAGTTTTAACTTTTATTCCTTAGTAACAAAATGGAAAATTACAAAATTATCTCCAGGTCAAAAGTTACCACAGAAGTGATGCTGAAAATAAATACAAAATTTTGATTAAAAAAATAAATTTGCAATTAGGAAGACAAGAGAGCAGATGTATCCTCTTTTTGTCTTTTCCCACTTTCAGTGTTGACATATTAGTCATCTCCTGGAGCATAGATGGAACTTTGTTCTTTTTCTGCCTCCTCTCTGCATTGCAATTAAATATATGACAGATTAGCTTAATTTCACTTAATTTTGAAGATTACAGTGTCAGCATCATATCTGACTTGGCCTTATAACCCATCTTAAGTAATCACATGAGAAAGAGACATTTATAGAATATGATTCTTCTCACTTTAAGGTAGATACCTAAGACAAATCAGAGGACTTTTGCTCTAAAAGTGCATCTTTCTCTCAGTTAACTAGTCAGGTATGGATTCAAACATTGTTGACATCTCAAAACAGGTGTGATGATTTTCCAGACATTTTTTTCAGGACATTTTAGGACATTTTTTCAGTTGTCCAACCAAGGCACCAAGTGGCATTTGAGATCCTGAAGATTCCCCTGCAACTTCTATTTTCTCCTTTCAAATAGTGAAATGCTCTAGGTCACAATTTATATTCCTTAGAGGATGCACTAGTACATTTGTGAATTGAAAAGTGCTATAGAATCCTGTATTTATGCTATTAAATGGACCTCTTAAGACTCTAGCTATCCACACAAGGGTATTTCTGCTCATGGACAGATTTCCTTTCAGACAGAGTTTGAAAATGATGTAGCTTTGTAGATGTAAAGATTTTTAAGGACCTCCAGAATTAGGCACACTGTAAATATGTTCCTGTAACCCTGCTCTGGACTAGTTGTTGTTTCTATCAATAAAGATTATTCTATGAGTGGGGAAAGACCATGGAAGCAACCTTAGCATGCTTTCTTTTTCCTGTTGAACATAGCTGTGGAATTGAAAAAAAAAAAAAAAAAAGGAAAAAAAAAAGGAAGGGGAGAAAAATTTCCCTTTCAAAATCATAAATGTAGATATATCGGGGTTTTTTTAGTACACCTAAATAGGCTGCAATCTGATGTTCAAGGCAAATTTTTTCAAAGAAAAACACCTGTGCAAAATATATACTGAATTGGTAAAGACAGCTGTGATAGTGCTAATTTTCAGGGTGTAACTGCTGCCAAAACAGAGGTGTGGGTCCCCATAAAAAATTCGGGAAGCTCCATAAATAGTACTCCCAGGGTGAAGGTTCTGCTGACAGAAAAGGAGTTGGAATGACAGCCATGTAAAGCACACTGTAGATACCCCAGAGGCTTTGTAGAAAGCTGAAACTGTATGGTTGCTGCTGAGGTGACTGGAAAAAGAGATTGACTTCCAGCTGCATGGATGTGTTTAATAAACTGATTAAATGGTGACCATTTGGGGACCTGGGGGAGACTTCTAAATGAGCTAAATGCTCTGAAAAATGAAGGATGCTTGCATCTCCACCCAGGGCTCTGCTGTCACACAGTCCTGTAGGTTTGCAGCTGTCTTTACAGGTGCTGAAAACAGTTCCCCCAGATAGAATCATCTGCGTCCTTGGAAATAAAATTTCACGAACACTTAGACACTGTTTTTTAAACATTTCAGCAGCTGAGAGAAAGTACATGTTTCTTCTGAGTTTTAACATTTTTACTGTCATCTCCACTAAGGAAAGCAATCTACTGCTTTTGGGAACTACTCCTGAAGAAGAAGTCTGACTTTGCAATGGTAGACCTTTCTAATCTGATATTTAAACCTTGGATGTGCTTTGTGAGTCACAGCCCATCGAAAGGCAGGATGACTTTTTCACTTAATCTTGACAAATCAACATCAGCTGCAAAGTAGAGATTGCATAGCTTGAGTGAGGACATTCTAGAAGTTTTTTTAGTTCAGGTATATTTTAGACAAGCAGCTGTCAGTCTGGAAACTGGTTCATGTGTACCACTGCAGTGAGTCTAGATGGTTGGTGGACTTCTACTATACTGATGTGCAGCAGGGGTAAAATCTATGCTAAGAACAGGATTGAGGTAAATTATGGAGGATAATGGCAGATTAGATGAAAAGGCCTGGCTTAGCAGATATGTCAGTGATGAATGGAATTGAAATGCTTGTAGGCTAATTTACATAGCACAGCTACTGAACACAGCATCTGTTCAAAGTGGCTGTAACACATTAATAGATGTAGTAAGTGCAGAACTTGTGTCTGGTGAATATTTTCTAATGATCTGAACAAGTGCCCAAAGGATGTGAAGTAAATTGCAAGTTCTGTGCATAAATGTGAATGTTTACCTTGACTATGAAAAGTATAAAATTAATGAATATTTATTTCACTGTTAATGAATATTTCCATTAGAAAAGATAAATAGTAGGACATAGACCTACCATGAAAATCTACATAATACTGATTATTTAGTTTCTATCGGGATAAACAATATTAGAAGGCAGACACTAGGCTCTTCCACAGGAATTTTACAGAGGAAGTCTTTGTTGTGAAATTTGGCAGTGTTCCCCAACACCATGTGCACCATGGATGGTCCTAAATGCCAAAATGGTGATTCAAGAATATCCTGTTCTAGTTAATTTCTCCTCTTTGGTGCCTTGGTTTCTATAAAGAGAAAATTCAAGGAAGAAGGTCAGGTCTGATAGGAAAAATATGCTGCAACAGAACTAGAAATTCAGAACATATCCTGACATGAGTCTGGACAGGGTCTGAATTGCTGCTCTGTCTCTCTTCACTACACAGTAAACCGGGGTTCCCACCTTAACTATGTGAAGGGGGATACCCAAAGTTAGGCTGTGTGACTACCTCAACAAACACACAGTTTTGCTCAGAGTTGTACAGATCCACAGAAGGTGATGGAACTAGAGTGGTCAAAGGAAAGAAGAAGATACCTAAACATTCTACCCATAGGAATGTACAAGTTTTTTTTTTTTTGGAGCTCAGGCTTGATACAGTATCCTGTTAAGAAAAAAACAAGGTGTAAACATGAAGTAAATAAATAAATAGATAAATACATAAAGCAAAAATTCTTTAGTTAGGAGAGCAAATACACCCCACAAGCTGAAAAAATAAACACGGAGATCATTGGCAACTTCTAAAGAACCTCTAAGATTGTGCACAGTTTGCTGAAGAGATTTAAATGGCTACAAATGAGTCTGCGTAGTTTGGGATTGCTCTAGAAATCTCTGAGATAAATTACTACTGAGAGGGGAATATCTTGAAAGGTACCTGAGATAATGTTGCAGGAACCCATGTAATGTGTTTTCCCCTTAATACCATTAGTTGGGCATCACAACCTTCTCCTTTGTCTGCATGATTGTAGGCCATCCAAGTCCACTCACCCCTGGAGACTGAAATGCTTTAAGCTCTCATTGCCTTCAAACTCTTATTTATCTTGCCCTTCCTGTCTAGTTTTAATAAACCTATTTTGTGAGAATCACGGGACTGCTTTCTAACCTGTTGCCTGCACTTCTGTTCACTGAGGGAAGGGCTGTAACCTTGCTACCCACAGCTGTGCTAACATATCCTTGATCATTCATCTTCTCCTTGGATCAGCTCAAAGCTTAGAACATATCTTGGCTTTTAATTAAATTAAAACGGGAGGAAAAAGTTCCCCTTTTATGCATGTGCTCTGAAGGGAACAAAATCTTGCAAGTGAAGCGCACACAATGATCCTGTCTATTTACAAGTCTTAGAATTAGATGAAAATAGGAAAAAAGGAAACTTTATTCTGTTCTGAATGACAGTTTGATATAAAACAAAAAGGGTGGCTTTCTAAAACATTCCAAAAGAGTTTTCTTTTTTCTGAAGATGTGTTTGTAATAGAAATTCTGAGTCTACTTCCAGGGCTTTGTACAAGCCAAGTAAGAAAAATGGAATTAGTTGTAGGACCTGAATCAGAATCTTGGATCTAAGGAGTAATAAAAATTGAACACGTTTTGCAGTTTTCTGTGTAAAAAGTTAAAAAAAAGACATGAAGATCAACATACCCAGTTTGAAGACAGCTTTGCTGCACATTGGATCACATTCCTCCAAAATGAAGTCTGGTTTTCTCTGTCTGACAGTCACCCATGGACATAAAAATCAGACTTCAGTGAGTCACACAAAAGTCTTTTCACTCTTTTTTCTGTCCTTCACACACTGAGCTCTGTGTCTGGTGGGGCACTCACAGGGGCCTGAAGTGACTTCTGAAGTAGGATTCATAATTGGGTGAATGCTTTCTTTCTACCCCGTAGCCCAGCAGTGAAGATACAGGTTAGAAATGCACCTTCAGAAATAAATATCCCCTGTCTATTTTTCCTGTGTTTCATTCATAATAAAGCTACCTTCTAGTGGAAGGTGCCCCTGCCTGTGGCAGTGGGGTTGGAACTAGATGATCTTTAAGGTTCCTTCCAATCCAAACCATTCGAGGATTCAATGAACATCACACGTGATTTGTTGTTTGCCCAGTGTTTTCTTATCAATGGTACAGCACAGATAAGCTTCACATCATCCATGTTTCTGGTGATTAAAACCAATCTGGGGTTTCACATGATGTATTTCAATTTAATTACATTTTCTGATAGTGAATACATCTGAACAAATGAAGAAATGATGTGATGCTGTATTCTGCTGCAAGGCAGAACACAGTTTGATACCGACAGGCATAAAATCTTAATTCAGGAGTTCTAATTGATTAGCATCAGTATTACTGCTTACTCATCACTGAACAGCCAAGACTGGGGTGGAAAGCTAGAATGTGTCACCTAAAACTGGAAGAGATAACAAACTGACAGACAGTATGGTTTGAATAGATAAATAGTCATCCCAGATGTTTCTTTCTTTTTTTTTTCAGTGAAAAACAAGATCAACAATGAAAGTTACATGGGACTTACATCACTGCAAGCAGGAGCAGAGAATTGCCCTGGCACCAAGTCTGCAGTCCTGACAATTCTCACAAATGCCTACTGAAAGCTATTGCTATCTGACATATGTTGCTATAAGTCCTAATTAAATCTCAGTGCTGTGTTCTATTATTAAAACAAGAGTCCTTATTGCCACTAAACAGAGCTGCCTCCCTGCAGGAGCAGAGCTATCAGCTGCCTGGGTTTCCCTGATATGTCTTCCTTTTCTGTCCTTGGAGCACCATCTAAGCAGATTTTTAAATAAGTGCAGCCTGGGCCTGGGTTTTGGGAATTTCCAGCAGAAGCTTTGCAGAGAGCTTGGCAGGCTGCAGCAGGCAACGGCAGGGCAGCAGTAAGAGTAGGCAGGCAGCAGGAGAAGGAAGGAGGAGATGTTCACACAGCGCTGGATCTGAAGTGCTGGCAGCTGCTGCGCTTGGCCTGGGTCCCCAGAGCCCCAGGTGTGAGCAAGGCTGGGGCTGGGGGGGAGCAGAGCTGGGGTGAGAGGGTGGATGTTCAGTATAGGAAGGGATTCAGGTCAAGACTGCGGGAGCAGAGGGCTGTTCTTGTATTAGAATTGTGTTGCTGAGGGTTAGATGGGAAGTATTGGGGCTGGTGGTGGAGAACTTGGGACAAGTGAGGATAGGACTACTGGGGTTCTGTGTTGGGTTTGGGAAGTGTGGAAAGCTCTAGGCCAGAAAGCCTGGGACCTGGGCATTTTGGGACAATGGAGACTTGGTGTGGGGCTCTGGGACTGGTGTTCTGTAGGTAAAAAATGATGTGATATGGTGGGGCTTGCTTGGAAACAGTGATTTTGTTCTGAATACAATTAATGAATTTCTTTTCAAGAGAGAACATTGGACAGCAATGCATTCCTTCTACCCCTTACTTCTTTTAGATCCTTCTGTCTATTTTTCATTTATTTGGAAAAGTGGTTGCATTAATCAGGATGCACTCTAACATCTGAATGTACTTCTCTCCAGTAGAGAAGTACTCACTCTATACTGGGCAAATGAAAAAGGACTGTAGACGAAGAAATGTCCCCCACAACCTCCTTTCCCTGGTTAGTGTTCATATTACTGGCTTTTAACCATTCTCATTGTCCTATTGCAAGAACTGCAATGCCAGTGTGAAGCAGATGTCTTTTGTGCAACTGTAAGAGTGCATGTAACCTCTTTCTAAACGATAATGATGTACACATAGAAATTCCTTACTCTGCTACTTAACAGAAGGTTTATCCCTACTGAATGCAGGAGTCTTGTGCACCTGTTTCTATTGCAGATGCTTAAGTTTAGATGTGATCAGCACTCCCCATGTCTGCCTTTTTTGCATAACTTTCTCAGCCAGAGGATATTCAGAGCAACCAGATCTGGCTGAATGTTTTCCACATCTACAACATCTTTTGCACACTGTCATGGGTTTGATTCTGACTTCTCACAAGCGCCATCTTTATAGCCCCCTCCCCTCTACTAAAACCACAACACACACAAAGTCATACTCAACCCATGTGCTTGCTCAAAAATGGAGTACCTAATGCTGACAGCTTCTTGATGGAAATATAAAACCAAACTTCTCTGCTAGATTACAAAGAAAATTTCCCATCCTTTACAGACAACGGATAAAAATGTCAAAGTATATTAAATATTCACTTTTCTTTTCCCCCTCCCCCATGAATCAACTGAACAATTCTAGAAAAGATATACTGTAAATATAAACACAGTGCAAAAATGCAGAAATTCAGTAAGACAAATGCTGTAAAAGATGCAGTATGGTAATCTAGTCTGCCCACACACAAGCATCTGTGAATAGATGCAGAAACATGCAACAATTCCTATTCTCTATGTACAAATTCCACTCTCCACTTTTAATAAAAACCTAAAACCTTTTGTGACGAGCCCCACATAGCCTAAAAAGATAATGTAATCCTGGAATGGTAGGAGCCAGCGTGAAGTTAGAGGCAGAAGACTGAAAAGTCCGTGCATGAGCCAGCTTGCTGTTATCCCAGGCAGTGACACTGCAGAATTTCATTTACAAGCTAATTGCACTCTACCTCAAAAGCATGTTGATTTCTAGCTCCTAATACTCTGACAAGAAAGTTCCAGAGCTTCACTCTTTTTCTGAGCAGAATATGTCTTTCATATTTCAAGCTTTTCTTAGAAACTTAAAGGAAAGAGAAATACAGTGGGATTACCTGCATTCCTGGTAATGATCATTAAATAAATATAATGTTTGATTATTTTCATAACTAATAATATTAGAATGGGTTGAGTCAAGTGACACAAAGGCACAAAAGGCACATTAGATTTGCAAGGTAAATCTAATGCTCTGGAGGAATTCACTGCAGCAGCTTCACAAAATGTGTTTCTTCAAAATTGGTTGTTTTCAATGAGAACTTGAGTGTTCTTATGTAGCAACAAAGCATTTTAATGGCAGAGTAGACATAGCCAAGATGAAATGTCTAGCTCTGCTGAGATGATTTTTGTTTCTTCTTCTTTTGTAATCTAGGTTATCCTGACCCTGTGTTCAATAGCTTTCTCAAATCTAAATGCGCCTGAAAGGTAAACTTATCTGTTGTTTTTTAGGTCTGCATGTAGGTTCCAACTTTTAGTTTTTGGTATTTTGTATTTGTATCCAGATGTTTTTTCCCATGAATTCAACAATATTTTCATTGAAATCTTGCCTTGAATCCACTAAAACTTCCTCAAATCTGAATCACTTAGAACTCAATGTTTCTGGATCATTACACTGACTGTTTCTTTGGTAGAAAATTTCAGACTACCTGAATAGGAATTATTATTAGTATTATTAGTATTATTTGTGTTATTATTAAATTTATGTGAAGCAATCTATAAGATTGTGGTACCTCCTTAAAGTCAAAGAGATGGACAGAAACACAAATGCTGAAGACAGGATGAAAAAATTGTGATGAGTGCCCAGTGTAAAAAAAGCTTCTCATTTTCCAAAATCTCTTCAGCCATAAAATAATTCTCTTAAGCAAGTAACATGAAAACAATGAGGAAAAAAAAGACAGTGTTCCTTCTCACCCACAAAAAAATAAGGAAAAAAAAACCACAAAAGAAAAAAGAAAAAAAAAGAGAGTATGAATGAAATACTTTTCCTTTATGTTGTGATCAAAATATACATATGCCTGCACACACATATAGAGAAATCCTGATGTGCTGGCTGATACCCTTCCTAGGCTTGAAGAATTAGCCTCACAAAGTGTTTAAGCTACAGCAAGGGTAAAATAATCACTGCATGTACAAAGCAACCCATGGGAAGAAGTACTGAAACAATAGCCTGCATGTAACAGCTTTTAGCAACTACACAAAAATCCAGCCCACTGCCCTGGAGAAAACTCACGCTGGAGTGGAACCAAGCATAAAAAAATCGAGGTTACAGCCATGCACCTTGGTTTGATTGGTTGTGCTGTATGATAGAACATTTTTTTCTCCTCACAGGGTTTAGAGAGTTTCTGCAGTATCCATTTTATTGTCTCCATGGTGTTAATTAATGACAAGCCAAGATTTGTGCCTGTACCATGTTTTTAGGTCCTCAGGGCCAACCAAAAATATGCAGTGAATACTATATCAGACACTTTGGAATAAATGAGCATTTATTAAATGGTCCTGTGGATATGTGCACATGGGTTACTCTTCAGTCTCCATGTATTTGTGCTGCAGAGTCCTCCATAGAAGGAGGGATAAGGGCTGCTGGGGGTTCTTGATTGCCTTTCATTGTGGCATACACACATTCAGGAATATTTCTAGACAGAAGTTATTGCTTTCAAAATGCACATTGCACAAACTGATAGAAGTGAGTGTTTCAATCCTGACATCTAATTTCTGTGTCTCTTTAACGTGTTACAGGTGTGCTGTGGGCAACAAGATTACTGATAGGAGTAACAGCACCACTCAGTAAACACCCCTGCAGAGTAATAAAGTGATGTATTGGAATATATTTTATTCTTTACTTTATCTTTATCCTGTGTCTCTTTTGGCATAAGAATCTTCTGTAATGAAATTGTATAAGAAATATGGTTTTATGCTGCAGGGCATTAAACTTCCATAGATTCCCTCTGGCTTGAGGGAGTTTTTCTATGTCAGGCAAATGTCTCATCAACTTCCTTTTATAGAATTCCTCCTGCAGTTACTTTTAAGAGTTTCAAAAGCCTAAAAGTACCATCTATTTTGCCCAAACCAGTAATTTTGATCTTCAGTGCTTGGCAGTAATTTTTGCCATTTATGAACATAACATACTGTGTCTGTAAGGAACAACGTTCCAATATTTATCCCTCGCTCTATATCTCTGGTGGTGATTTTATTTAGCCTTTAGCATGTGCAACCAAGTAGGCAACCATTAACCCATCTCTGTAAAATGAAAGTGCTGGAAGGGTCATTTTGCTAGAGACAGGTTAAAGTTAAATAACCATCTGCACCTCTGGCATATGTGATTTACAGCTCACTGCAGTATTACATGAGGAAGTCTGTGTCTTTCACCCAGTGGATGAGTTGTTGTTGTTCTTTAAAGTTTGACAGCCCCATCATTTAGGCAAAAGTTCCCATGTTTTACTTGAAAATTTAACTTTTTTTGTTCAGTCAAAGTGTATCTTTCCTTGTCAGTGTATTGCAATTTATGCTAACTGAAAAGATGAATAGTAAAACTTGACATTTTTCTCCAAAGCACAGCAGCATTAAAGGTCACATTTTCCAAAGGACCTGTAAAACTCCTCTAACAAATTACACAATAGTATTTAAGTGCACAAACAGTTTTTTTCAAGAGTGTATAGAATGAAGAATGAAAGCAATTCTGGTAGTGTGTTTCAAAATTTGGCAATGAAGCTGAATTAATGGAATTAGGATAATTTTTCAAACACATGTATGATAGGTAGGAGTCTAGATATTATTCTTCAGGTTTTAGGTGAAAAATCGCTGAAGTACTTACAAACATACAACCTTTATCATGGGAAATAAGGAAAGTAGAAGTAGAATTTCCATTATTAATAACAAAGGTCAGTTATTGCTTGGTATATTAAAATAGTGTACTGGGACTTCCACAAGACAGGAAATTTGTTTTACTAGGCATTATTTAGTCACACTGTCAGTCCATCACAAAGAACTCTCTAGACTGAGAGATGAAATAAAATGTGGGATGGGAAATAGAGGGTTAGAGAGGTGAAATGAGAGCATGAAGTTCTACAGATGGTCAGGCACAGTAGTTTCCTTTGAACTGTCCAATAGATTTTTCTTACCGTACAGATGATGGTCTCCTCAGATATATTCAGATTTTTGAGTAAACAAAACCCTATTGATCAGCCCACTATTGAAAAAATAGACAGAGAAGAGCTGTAATTGTAACTAGACAGCCAAAAG
Organism: Pomatostomus ruficeps; assembly: GCA_013400735.1. NCBI lineage: Eukaryota > Metazoa > Chordata > Aves > Passeriformes > Timaliidae > Pomatostomus > Pomatostomus ruficeps. The sequence goes on from VYZT01041003.1 coordinate 87,467, forward strand.
CTATTTGAGTAATCTTTAACACACTCTGAAACCTTTGTCAACAAAAACTTCCAACAATTGCTACCTTGGCAGGTGGGCTTATGGCCATTTATATCTTGTGCTTACGGACTGTCTTGGCTTGAAAAAGATAACTATTGTGAGAAACTTGCTAACAAAATTAACCTAACAGAGAGGTTTTAGAACCAAGTCCTAGGCTTTATCCTAAAGGGCCTGTCTACTGGGACAATAAAGAAGGGTATTATTTTGCACTGATTTTCCTCAAAGGATTACGGGGACTTTTGTTACATGGATTTCCTGGCAGGTAGTTAGGGTAGCAATGCCTTTTTTTCCCCCTCCTATTGAGTTGTTGGCATTGTGAGATTTTTCTGTGATGCACTGTGGAAGATATTGGAAAGACTCTGGAAGGAGATACCTGAGGCCAACCGTGACTTTTATTGCAATTATTCTTTAATATCACTTTGTAGTTGCTCTGTTAATTCATATTTATTCATCTGCCTTGTTTTTGTTTGTTCTTTTCCTAGCAACTGTTGAGGAACCATGGGGATTGTAAAACCTTGGGAGAAAACATTGCTTTTCACCAGCGAAAGAAATTCAGGAATGAAACTGCAGAAGCTTCTGTAGCTAATGCTATGTGGAAGGAAATGGTGCTCCCACAGCTGGTGGATTTTGTAGGAAGTATCTCTGAAACTGGTGGAACTGTCGCTACTCAAAGCTGTGGAGTGAAGAGGGGAGGCAACTGGGGGAAAAGGTACTCTGATTAAATATTTTTCATAGTATTGAAAATTTCTTCAAGTTTCATTTGGTTACTGGCACCACTTCAAGATCCTTCTTTGCTCTTTTTTAGCCAAATTGGTGGCTATGGTAAAGACCATATCTACAGGTTCTTAAGATAGACTTAAACTCTAATGTCCTTCTCTTCCCACTCCATTTTCAAATTTCAAAATGGAAGAGTTTTCAATAAATTTTTCTTTTTGATTTTTCCCTCTCTTGCATCACGCAAAGATACTGACTGATATCAAGTTCAGGTGTCCTCAGAGAAAAATAAAAATTCTAGTCTTGTCCATTTTTACATACTACTAAACACCACAATAACTTAGAGGATTATTTATTTTGCTGTTGCAGGGGCAGAGATTGCCAGTCAACCTAAAAATAGCACTGTGACTTCTTCCCCACAAGAGTGAGGCACCCTTCAGCAAGTCATTTTTCAAATTATGTGTACGCATAGAAGGAGTCTATGAGCATCAGTCTCTCTAGTGGCTGCGTGCAACAAGAGGTGTCCTGCACTGCCAGTTCAGAGGTGTTCTGTATTGAATTTAGTTGGAGAACAGGAGTTCAATCATTTCTTAGAGAAAGCAGTTTGGAATGGGTAGCTTAGTTGCTCCATTTCGCCTCTTTCTGAACCATTGTAACACTGAAAGCCATTTCATCACTATGACGGTTCAGGAGGCACAGAAAATAGAATTGCAAGTAAGGAGAGGGGAAACTTCAAGTTATGCTTTTGTGTAATCCACCAACAGAGTCATATGTCTGTGCATGCCTGAAAAAGGGATAACTACTTTGTCTGACTGAGGCAAGAGACAAGACCAGTCTTATTCTGACAGTGTGAAAGTGGAACCTGTAAAATGAAGGAGGGTGGGAAAGTCAGTGAAAGACAAGCAGCCTCCTAGAAGCAAACATCTCATCCAGTTGTTCTGCTAGTCCAGCAGAGTGGTAGCTGTTTTTATCATGTGGAGGCAGGGTAGAGAGGATCTGAGGTCACTCAAAGGACACTAGCTTTTATTCACTGAACATGAAACTGCAACAACTGAAGCATAAATACTTCCCATGAATCATAGGAGGAAATAAGAAATACACATGTGCCGCAATGCCTCCGGTGCGGACACCGGGCATCCGTCCGTGGTTCCAGGGGCTGGCAGGCTGCTCCGGGGCTGCGGGAAGGCTGGCGAAGTTCCAGTAGGGGTTCACCTAGTCCACCAATGTTCCAGGCACGCCAAAGGAGGAGAGACGAAGCAGAGGGGCTTTCCCAGATGGTTTATTCGGTACTGGGGTTGTACCAGGGAAGCACTGGCACAGTGTGTTACAGTTATATAACTATACATGACAAAGTTGTCTCTGCTGGTTCACACTATGGACAGGTGGCAGGAACACCACTGGACTACTGCATACCGCATTCCTTGTTTCTTGGGAGAAGATTTTTGATTCTGCTCATTACCTAGCTTCAGGTTATGCTTTTTCAGGCCAAACCCTTTAATGATAGCCTCAAAGTTATCCTCCAGAGTTTCCCAATAGTTTGCGTCCTCTGTAGGAGGCAGGGACTTGAGACCTTTACTTTTGTAGCTTAACTCTGCATCAATATTTAAAGATGGAAATACCATCATGTCACAGTGACCCCTGAACAGCTGAAGGCAAATGAATAAACACAGCTGTTGGTCCTAGATAGAAGACAAAGCAGCTCAGAATGATGGCAGGATCACTGCCAAAATGCTGTGTGCTGGAAATAAGCCCACATGTTCATTTTGGTTTCAAATAGGAGCGCACTAGTGCTCTTATCAGTTCATCCATACTGATCCTCACATTGATGACTGAAAGATGAAATGTGATAATGATCTCAATTCACAGAAAATCTTGCTGCATAGAGAAACTATTTAAGGAAGTTTATACCTTTACATGGTTATAGTTGCAGCTGAGATTTAGAGAAAACAAAGCAAATACGAGCAAATGTCTACTTAAGACTTTTATTGAGGTCTCCTAGGTAAAGAAATGTTTCTAGGTTTCTATTCCTCCCAAGTGACTATCTATCTATCTATCTATCTATCTATCTATCTATCTATCTATCTATAAAGGTACCTAAAACTAGGATGGAATCACCCATATCTTAGTAGTGAGCCTGGGAGAGAGAGAGAAAGACACTTCTGTAGGGCAAATTCAGTATCTACATAGGCCAGAGGGTGGGAATTAAACTCTGATAGCAGGGTAGCTAAAGGACTGGGTAGTTAAAAGAAAGGGTTGTGAAAGAAATTTTTAAGACCACATAACCTGTTGATATTTTAGTATTTTCTTGAATTAAACTACAGATTCTGAAGTGTTTTTGTGACATGTTTCTTGAAAAAATGTTTTATAACTGGAAAAATGTTTAAATATCAGGATATATGAAAGTTGATGCACTCAAAATTTTCAATCTTTTTTTTAATATATTGAAGAGCTCTTCTTCACATGACTGTTTGAATGATAGTGGGCTACCTGAGTAAAATCGTACATGTATCTGAATTATGCTGAAATTTCTGTGACGGAAAGGAAAAAAAATTTGGAAGTTATAATGTGCATGAAACTATGTCGAAGGAATGAAAATCTTCCTGCTGTCTGACTTTACTCACTTCTTTTTAATTAATTAAGCAATGCTTTCATAAGTACACAGTTGACTCATAAAAAAACTTATGACAAGAATCTTCTTCAGTTTAGATTTTATAAACATTGTCTTGCATATACTTCACTAACTTTGTGTAGGCACTCTTATTGCAGTGAATATGCTCATGAAAAGTTTTATTCTTTTTTTTCTTCTGATAAGAACTATTTAAAAATAAACAGCAATAAGGGTAGGAAGAGGATATATCTCCACTATTAGATGGAGGAGAGTCAGTAAGAGATCTTCTCTTTTCCCATCTCCAAAATAATCTGTCTATGAAGGGGCTTAACAAAAGTAAATGGAAGATGATTAGTACCGCTTGCCTTTGAGGCCAGGATTTGGTTCTTAAGCCCTTTTCACTGGTAGCATAGTCTGTAAGTCATGGTGGAAAGGCTGCAGTGCAAAATACAAATAGATAAATGGAACTTTGACCTTTGCTTTGACCTTCGATACACAAAAGAAAACCCAGTCACAATGGAAAAAAATATGGGAAATTATGTTGAAATATTAATCTGATAAAGAGTTTTCTGAAACAACACAGAAGGGACATCAGTATGGAATACAATCCCAAGTCATAGAAGAAGGTTACAAGGTGTTGGGGGAAAAAAGAGGTGGCAACATACAGCTTGAGGTTCTTGGAAATGCTCCTAGTCTTAGATATAACTCTTGTGATCTATCAGTTTTTGTTGTATCGCTGGATAAGTCTCAGTTAGGAAATTTAATGAAGCAGAATTTTCCTTTTATCATTCAATAGTAGAAAGATTAATCTGATTTTGAGAACCTTTCTATCACTAGACTCCATATAATGATCTCACCTATCACGTTCCCTGTATTATTGCATCACTTCTAATTAACTCTCCTGTTAATGATTTGATGTTCTTCATTTTGCAGTTTAAGAAAGTTATCAAAGATTTTCTGAAATTGACTACTGTTAGCTCTAGTCATTGCTTAAAGTTCATCATTGGTTTTTTTTAATTGTTAATGGCTTCATTAAGAGAGCACAGCCAGAATACTTTATTATCCTGCTAAGAATTTGTGTGATCATCAGCATAAGACCTGGACACTTCTTATTCATTAAGAATCTTTGTTCTCTCATATCCATGGGAAATAGTGAAATATTATCCCTACTCTATGTAAGGTGAGGTGAAACAGAGTAGATTATGTAGACCGTTCAAGATAATATGGAAATTAAACCCAAAACTGTATCTTAGCTTGTGGTTGACTATATCTCTTGACTATCACATTATTCAGCATTTTAGAACTTAGGAAATGCTGAATTTTCAGCAAAATACCATAAAAGATAGATTCTGATGAAGGAATGTAAATATTCTTAATCTTTTTTTTCTGTATTAGATAAACTTCCAGCAGAAAAGTTTTTTTTCCGTGTCCCTCTTCTGACTGGTTAGTTGAAGCAAGATGCAAAACAAGCCAGAAGAAATGGTTATTCATGAAAGGGCAGCAGACATGTGGAATCCCTTGCCAATGAATACAATGAAGACAAAATGCTTTGGAGGAAACTAGAGAAGCAGTTGGAGAAGGGATCCATTATTATGCAGTGTAAAAAGCTAAATGTTTTTAATGGACAATTTTTAAAATACTTTTTTCCACAAAATCTGTTTTCACACGCAATCTAAACCAAAAAAAGAAAAAGACAAAACAAAACCAAAAACCCAACAAGTAAACAAAACCAAACATTTTTGCTAAGAAACACTGTCATATGTTTTGGATGCCTTATGTCCCTGTCCTCCTTGAAGCAATCTGTGTGGACAAAGTAGGAGGTCTGTGATGCATCCTGACTTCTGTCTTGCTTGGCTATTTGGTTTTGCATCTTGCTTCCACTACCTTTGACTAACAGCTCCTGCAATTCTTCTTGTATTAGAAGACAAAATGAATAATGAATTTTTATTCATCCTCTTCATGCTTTTCAGGATTTTACAGATCTGCAGTATATCTCCTCTGGATCATCTCTTTTCCAGACTGAAGATCCTTAGTGGCTCAGTTCTTCCTCATATGGGAGGAAACAAAGGTACAGATCTTTGATCATTCTTCCCTCGATGTCTTGCAGTTCTACTATTTTCTTAGAGATTAGAGAATTATAGCTGTACTTAGAGTTTAAGACAAATTTAAACAAACCATGAATTTATACAGAAGCATAATTTTGTTTCCTGTATCATTCTCTGTACCTTGAATTTGGCCTTTTGATTGAGAGGAAATACTGAGCCAGTGTATTTGTGGAAAAAGAAAATTTCCTACTAAACCCTGTGTTTCTACATATTTAAAGCAAAAATTCTTGCCTAGCACACTTGAAATTTAATTTCTTAAACCAGAAGAATAGTATGCATGGAAACTGAGAGCTGGGAGGACGCAGGCAGGGTCTACAGATGCACATCTAGCCTGTAAACATGAAATCAGGATTTCCACTCTGTGAATATCAGTGAGAGGAAAAAAACCACCAAACAGTTACTATATTGCAAGTTAAACTCTGTATTTGAATTGCTTCATTATGTTTATGGTCCTTTTAGATGTAGCCTATAATGGGTTTTTAAAAAGATGAAGCTTCCTACCAAGCTATTTAGAACGTAGTCCCTGAATCACTAGGTAACCAGAAAGTATCAAGGAGGCACCAAGTTTTAATAATGTGACATTTCTCTAAGTCAGTCCCATATAATATGGCAAATAAACCCCTTCACTACAGTTGTAACATTTAGCACCTTTTCCATGTAATTCAGCTCATAGATGTCTAATTAAAGATCACTGAACCAAGTGTTTAAGAGGCAACCAATTTAATCGCTGTAATTGTATGATTTAGATGAATAATAAATGGGCTAATGATACTGTAATATTAAGTGTTCAAGTTAGTGATCAAGTCAATTAAGATATAATTGTAAAGCAGCAATCTACAAATAATGAGTGAAATCCTTCCTATTCAGAATTATGTTGATGGGAATAATATACAGTAACCTTACCACACTTTTGCACTTAATTTGATAGAAAAGAGCATATAGACAAATTTTAATCTTGCTGATCAGGTAGAAATCAGTGTACCCATTGTCCTCTGTCTTTCAAACAGATACACAGACTTAGCAGTTGGAATAAAATTATAACAAGTGTTTTAAAATGTCCTTATTTGAATTTTTGGACTGACCTGCAGCAGAGTGATCTTCAAGAGCTATTTAAATCTGGGGTGATGGCCCCCCCGACAGCTCCACCAGAACAGACAATTGCAGTGCAAACTTCAACCATTTGTTAGAAATAGCCTTTCCCTTGCAGTCTGTCAGAAACTGAAACAAATATTTGCCAAATTCAGATGACAATGGTGAAGGGAGCTATTCTTCCTACTAACCCAGCAGGTGTGAGAGATGCAAACCAATTCAGAAAGACTGGAGATGCCTTGCCCTCAACTCTAGACAGCAGTGGTCACTCTTGATATTCTGGAGGTCATACCTGGCAGTGTCATTGGTGGCAATCTCACGGATGAGCAGCAAGAATTGACAGCCTGGGAACTCCAGGCAATCCACAACATCCCCTGAGAGATCAGGGCAGGTTTGCAGATGGCTGCTTCCATTCTCTTCCAGGTCTGTCACCTCAGCTTTTCCCTCCCAGTGTGAATGTGGCTTAGGCTCAATTGTTTCCAGTTCTGATGGTCTTGTTCCTTCATGTTCCTATGAGTCCAAGAATTGCACCTCTGCAGGTGGAGAAGGAGCTTGAATGACAAATAAACTACTGGTTCTAATATTAAAAATGGGCAGTGATAAGAAACATTGTGTGATATTTGTTTTCCCTATCATCAGCCACCAACAGGAGACATGTCTGAGTGGCTCTCTGCTATTTGAAAAGAACTTCGAGGGTATATTCACAATGCTGTATAACAGGTGTCTGAGCTGCACAGGAAAATTGCCCTCTGAAATTAAGGCTTTCACCAGTAACCCTAGAGGGGGATTACTTTAGATTAAACATTTAGCTCTCAGGTATCTTGTGTTAAATGAGATATATTCTACCCAGTTGGACTAGTACTGGACATTTTCATATAAATTAATGCATTTGTCAGTTAAAGGTATAGTTCTCTGGAGATTTTGCTTAAATTTGTTTGCACTCTGCAAATAGTTTCATATAAAGAGTTGGGTTTTATAAACCAAAATTTGGAATGAGGCCTAGAAGTTAAGGCAGTTTCCTGGAAATCTAAATTCAAATCTCTTTTCTTTCTGATTTATAGATGATCTTTAAAGCAAGATCACACTGTCACAGAAGTACTATAGTCCCTGGACTTCTAGGTCTTTCGGAATGGATTCAAATACCACTCAATCCAATCCATACTCTCCTGATTTTCTGACAGAGATTAGGTCAAGTTTTGCTTTGCAGGTGGCTTGCAATGATTGGTTTGAAAGTCTGCATGGTTTTACTTTTCTGATGTTAATACTTCGGTGTATTGTGCAAAGTTGAAACTCATACAAGACATTGCTAGTCCATCCTCTGTGCTTTCACTTGATGGTATGATATTGGAGTGGCAAGCCTTAATTTGAGTTTTCCCATCGAGAGAAGAAACTGCAGTCTCTTTGTCTTGCATGGAGAATTCCTTTGTTCTTCTTCTCTCAGAAATGGAAGGAAGAAGCATAGAATAGGAAATGTTAAATTTTGACTTTTGAAAAACTATGTTTTGCTCAACTCATGCTTTTCTATTTCTTTGGCAGGCTACAATACATCCTAGATTAAATGTTTAAGGCATGCTGACACCCAGGCATAAGCTATGAATAAATGGAAATAGAGTTTCTACAAAAGCATATTTAAAAAATAATTCTATGGAAAGTCTGAATTATAGAACACTGAGTAATTAAAGAAGAACATAATGTAATCATTTTTCCTGCTATCTTGCTTCTTATTAGCAGTAAGTAGCTTAGTGTTATTCAAGGTCTATATTATGTGTGTTTCTGAATATGCAGTTTTAGAAATCGTTACTACATCTTTCTGTAAGGTTGAATGATCAAGATCACAGACCAGGGTTATGGGTAGGTGTACATGAATTCATTTATAAGCAGGAAAAACAAAACCTTAAAACTGTGCAGCACAACTAAAGAGTATGCACATTGCCCCAAGCACAGCAAATGTGTGGTGCCTGAACCTGTCACAAGGGAAAGCTCCTAAGCCTTCCAAGGCCTAAGGAAAGAGATGTAGTTGAGCCAAATTAGCACTGTGCTCGGCATGGACTCATCAGAGCTGCCAAGAAACAAGGCTTCTCCCTGTGGATGTTATATTACCTGCTCCTAAAAGGCAAGCCAGCTCGTGCATAATGATCTCCAGTATCTCTGTGCCATGGCAGGCTAAACATATACAAACTGTCAGCTCGGGTTCTTTCTTAAAACTGGTTCCATTGAACTTGATAATAAATTAAGAGAGGTGTTATCTTTTACAAGAGAAATCTTTTCCCTTGACTATTCCTTGTTGTAGAGTGAACTACTGTAAAATAAATACTCATAAGCACTGTGAAACTTTTCCTAAGGTCAGCCAATATATCTTAGTAATAACTTTGTACCCTACATAAGCAATTTTCCATCCTATCAAATTAGCATAATTTTTAATTGAATCTTATCATTTTCCTTTTTTTTTTTGTTTTTTACTAATGCAGCTAAATTATAATTACATTAGTCTCTCTCATAAAGCATGATAAAAGAATACTAATCAGACAGTAATGAAGTATGATGCAGAATTATTACCTGGAGAATGGATAGAGAATATTAATTTTTTTCCTGGGTTGGAAGCCCTGATTTTGTCCATTCCTTCTGCAGTTTTTTGCTTAGTCCTGCTACCATCCTCCCACTACACCCTATTTAAATTAACAAGGAATTGTCCCCTCAGAGACATTGAACTCCAGATCTGGATCACAAGACAAGTTGCTGCAGATTGCTGACTATAGTGCCAAGGGATATATAAGAACATGTTTGAGGTTAGGCAGGTTCATAAGCGTTTTCCTGTAGAAGAGCAAAATACAACTCTTATCACACATCAATATTATGATTTCAATGAATCCTAAAGAAAAGTGCTTGTTTTCAGGCTGTCATTTCAGCATCTCCCCAAAAATGTTCTCTCCTGGTAAATCATCACAAGTATCTGAGTATTGTTTACCCTACTGAAGTTTTCCATTATTTACTCTTTGTCAGTAGCCCACACACTCTTAAAATATAATTTCCACTACCAGTGACTCCAGCATATGGCCACCTTTTTGAAAAGGCCTCGTTCTCAATGCTGATGACTTTTTTTCCATAGCACCTGTAAGACTTATGTTTTGTTTGTAGGCAAAGTCTCTCATGTATATAATTTGCATTTGCATTTCTACTACTGGAACAAGCTTTCTGCTGACCCCTCTTATTTTCACTACCTTGAAGCAAAGGTCATATTCTATCCAGACCATGCATTCCGTTATCTTTATTTCCTTCCCATGATAATAGACAGCACAATCTTCTTTTGTTCATAATTTTCAAATTCTTTCCTGTATCTTTCCTTCTTTTCTCTCATTATCTCTTATTGTGGAAGGTAGCAACAGGTGATTTTTCTTGCATCCCAAACTAAGATACTATCCCTTATCCTCAACAAATTGTATTTCCCAATTTTCTAATTCTATCACCAAATTCATGTTCAGATAGGAGAAACATCACACACACATCTACATAGCCCCCGTACATTTTCCCCTTCAATTTTATCCTAGAAATTCTCTATATTCCTTAGTCTGTAAACCCTCTGTAACCTTTTACTTCTTTATATGGCTTTGTTTCTGTGGTCCAAGGATCCAAGGCTGGGGTCTGATGTGGCCCAGCTGTGTAACTTTGGCTCAGACTTTTGAGGAAGTAGCTAAGCTGCGAAAAGGAACTGTGAGAAAGACTCTAGAGCTGACCCATGGAAGACAACAAAGTTAAATTAGAGACAGAGGTTGTTGTTGAGATGAAGATTGCAGAATTCAGGAGAGAAAACATCAACAGTACAAAACATAAGATCCCAAAGCAAAATACAAGGAGCTGACAAAGCTGGTGTAAGATGGAAACTCATAAACATGGGAAAATATATTTCAGTGAGAACCAGAAGCCACCCCTTCTCCTGACTCATGCCTGCCTGGCCATCACAGAGTATTCAGGTGACTTACTAGGACGGTGAACCAAAGCTTAGCCTAGGAGCTCCTTACATTTTAGCCATTTTTAGTGTGCTAGTTAATAAATAACTGCTTCATTATTGAAGGTGTATGCTATTTATGTGGTGGTTTGGCCCTAGTAGGCAGGTCAGCCCCACACAGCCACTTGCTCACTTACCCTGTCTGCCCCCAGTGGGATGTGGGAGAGAATCGAAAGGGTGAAAGTGAGAAAACTTGTGGGTCTTCATTCAACAGTTTAAAAGGGAAAGTAGCAGCTGCACACGTAAGTGAAGTGAAAACAAGGAATTAATTCCTTACTTTCCATCAGCAGGCAGGTTTTCAGCCATCTCCAAGAAAGCAGGGCTGCATCATGCATAGTGATTACTTGGGAAGACAAATGCCACCACTTAGAATGTCCCTCCTTCCTACTCCCCCCTGCTTTTATTGCTGAGTCTGACACCAGGTAGTATGGAATACTTCCTTGGTTGATTGGGGTCAGCTGTCTCAGCTCTGTTCTCCTCCCAACTCAAACCTCTTTTTATTCTTTCTTTCTTAATTTGTGTGTATCCTGTTTGCAGATTTCTTTACATCAAAATAGAGTTGCCCAAATAATGTACCTAAAAGCAAATTCTTGTCTGTAATAGTCATGCAAATCCTCTCAGCAAATTATTTATATGCATCATATACATACATGTGGTTGTCTACATACCCTTAATCTCAGCTAGTCTTTTTAGGCTTACTTTATGAAAAAATATGGACACTTGCATGCAGTAATACACATCACACCAGAGCTGAAATTATTGAAATTACTTGTATGAGTCTCAGTCTAGATATGCTGATGTCTTGTGATTGGTTGTGGAAAAAAAAAGATGTAGATTTCAAGTTCAACTTTAGGTGTCTAAATTATCTCAAGTGAGCTAAGATAATGCCAGTGCCTTGTGTACTGAGATTCCTATATGATTCTTTCATTTATTCTCATTCTTTCCTCTGTCAGTATCTACCTTTTGTCTTTTGTTTTATTAGGTGTCAGTTCTTTGTTAATAAGAGGAGTCTTAAAATTGAAGTAGTCAGTAGAGTTTCAAGATACTTGTTGCTGGCATGAGGAGTGAGAATCTGGATGATCCTTACACTATCTTCTAAAAAAATCCTTAATATAGAGCAGTGAAGGGACCTGAAATTTATTATGCTGTGTAAAGGATCCAGCACAATGGAGCATTCATACATGCTGAAAGCCTCTGGCTTTTATCACAAGAGAAGTAATAAATCATCTCTGAATCTTGATCAAATCATATCTTCACTTTTTGCCTATTTAAATGTCACTTGCAGATTAAATTGGATCATGAGGGGTTTTTTTGTTCTTTCTTTTTCTTCTTTCTCTAAACTTTTTATAATGTTATTTGAAAGCAATAACCAACTGTTGAATAATATGCAACATTTGGATTTCCATCAGAGAATATGAATTCTACTTACAATCCTTCCAAAGGAACAAGGATATAGAAAGTTTAGAGGACAAGAGGTGAATAAATTAATATTATTTAAGTGCAGTTCCCTAACTGTCTAAGGAATGGCTGAGGGAAGTATTTTCGTCAATACAAAAGAAAATCAGATAAGTTTGTTTCCACATCCATAAAAATGATTGTTTACACATTGAAGAGCCTTTCATAAGCACACAAGATCACATTATTAAAGGCATTTTTTTTTACTAGAGAGATTGGTATGGCAATACATACCAAAATATGGCAAGATAATATTATTCATGGTAAATAATGATGGGATTATAGATCAGGTAATCATAAACTTCAGTGTTAACGATGGGATTGCAAGTTCATCTAACTTCACTGAATGGAAAAAAGTTATGCTGAAAGTAAGGGCCTTGATTTCAAAAGGCAAATGAGGACAAATGCATTGTTTGGATAGTCAGAGAGGCAGCTTAGTTGAGGAGAAGTCAGGTGTAGAAAGACTCGGGTATGTCTTTGTGATGAAGGTTCTCAACATAGTCGTTGCCCCAAGCGTGGAAGCTGCACCGTCAGAATGGTATAATTAGGTTTGCTAGAACATAAGCTTCACTATATGCATTACCATGGACAGAGCAGGTATTTGTGGGGAAAGCTGATGCAGTAACATGTGACTTTTTCATAGATTTCCCTACATATCCATCCCACCTACCAGCTGTCATAAAAATTGCTAGAATGTTTGACTTCTGAGGCCTAAATCCTTGTTTCACATTTGTCAGAGACAAATTAGGGTGTAAATATAGGGGTTTTTTCCATAGAAACAGAAAATATGTTTGTATGTTCTGACTTTTTAAAAATTTAAAACCTATTAATCTGTTAATCCCATTCAGATGAATAAACAGGAAGAATTTTAGAAATCACATGAAACTAATTTGATATATATCTTTGATAAATTTATAGATTTTCAAGACAAAGGTAATATATCTAAGTTATCTGCTCTTTCAATAAGAATTTGATGTAGTGACCCGTAGGAAATGATTTTAGATAAAAGAAATGTATAATATAAGGTTGCTAACTAGAACAAAGGCAAATATTAACTTGAAGAGAGGAGACTAAAGGATTGATAAATAAGGACTTAGCAAGTGAAGATAATTAAAAAATTGTTAATATTAAGCTCAATCACTGTGACAAAAAGCAACAGTTGAAAAGTTTATCAATAAGAAATGACCATGAAAGATTTTGGGCTTCATGTGTGTGTTCAGGAAGAAGGCAGTATGTAATAATCCATATGTTGTGCTGAGAGAAGAAAAACCAAACAGGACAGAGGTTGCAAGAGGAATTCTTAAGAATGTGGGACTGTGCAATTTGCACTGGCAGCTTTAGCATAATAGTTCCAAACACATGTATGATTTCAAAGAACAATGAAGAGCTTCTGCAGGTAGATAACTAGAAGCCCCATGAAGATACTTTTTTCTTTCTCTCCCACAATAATGTTCTTGCTGTATATATATATATATATATTTTTAATTGTTTTCAAACACCTAATTAATCCTGACACTGTCAGTATTCTCACATGGTGTAGTTTTAGATAAAACTCCGAGCTGGATCAGCAAGGAACTCTGAAGAAAGAGTGTAGCTTTACTTGAAAGTCTCATTCCACATTTTATTGGAAAAAAAATCAATGTTGACTGTTTGCTCAGATAAGTATCATTAAGAATAATTCTGCTCCTTTATTCTGGAAGATAGCCAAAGTCTTGGGGAAGCTATTATCTCGTGCTGCTGGAAAAGAAAAAGTCAAGAGTCTGCTAGAACTTAAGGATAAAAGAACCTGAGTCTTGAATCTAAAGCAACTTTGCAGTTCTTGTTGTCAAGTTCAAGCAAAAAATTTTGCTCTGATTGACAAAAAGAAAACCAAAATCAAAACAATGGTATTTATTCTAGGAATAATTTCTTTCTTATAACAAATTATTGATCCAGCAATGTTAGATACATTGTCTAAAGGCAAAAAGCTCATCATCAGTACATTCAGTTAAGAAAAGATTGAGATGATAGAAAGACACAGCTTTACTTGAATTATGTATCAAAGAGTTAGTGTAGCTATGGCTCTATAGTTCTGTAAGTAAACAATTTTAAATGCTGTCCTGGTAAGGGAATGCTTGAATTAGCAGAATTAGCAGAGAAAACCCATCTAGTTAAAGGATAGTACTTATTTTACCAATACAAACGGAAAAAAAAATAAAAATCATGCTTCGGAGCTGAACTACTGGTAACAGGTATAGCCGGCAACTTTTGTTCTGGCTTTTTGCTCTAACTCATCTGTTTTATTGAACAATTTCATTACAAGTGGCAATCTCATCAAATATGAGTACTTTCAAAAGTAAAGCTCTAAAGATCTGAAGTATCTCTCATAAATCCAGCAAATATGGCTGAAAATCTGGGTTTCCCACTCCTTTCCCTAAATAAAATAGAAACACAGAAACATGTAACGGTTTGGGTTAGAAAGGACCTTAGGGACCATCATTTTAGGAGCCCTCTGCCATGAGCAGAGACTTCCACTAGATCAGATTGCTCAAAGCACCACCAATGTGGCCTTGAACATTTCCAGGAATGGGGCTTCTGGAATCCTGTTCCAGTGCCTCAC
>VYZT01041004.1:0-14787 GCA_013400735.1 Pomatostomus ruficeps
CTACTAAAACCACAACACCCAGTTTAAGGCAGGGCAGCAGTTCCAGCTGCATCACTAAAAGACAGAGATCTGAAAGGGATAAAAACCATCCCAGGCATGCCCTACCACACACGTACGTTTGCTACAGCAAGAACTCGGGTGCTCTCTGAGCAAGAAGCAACTCCCACCCAGGAGTCAGCTCTACAAAGCAGAGCTGCTGACGAGCAAATCAGGTGCTGAGAAATGCCCTCTTTGGTTCTGGTTCAGACAAGCTGGGATGTGTTGTCTGGCCAGGTGCATTCTGAAGGAGTAAGAGCAGAGCATTGCCTTCCCTTCTTTTCATCCCAGCTCTCCAGAGTGAGGAAGAAAGGAGATGTGCCTACTATAGCGCCAAGACTTTTGAACTACCCTGATAATGAAAAATAACCAAGTGTTTCCTTCTTTTCCATACTTTCTGTGTGGTCCAATTCTGTTTTCTACTTATTCTGTGAATTTTAATATCAAATTTGAGCTAATATGACCTTAATAGGTGTTCCAGTATCAGACATGCTCCTTTGTAACTCAATGAACATGAAAAAGAGTATTAAGCATTAACGAGTGCTCTTTTCTGTAGTTTCAAGAAGTAAATGAAAAAATAATAACTGCAAGGCATGTATGAAAGCATCTGGTTGTTTTTGCTGGGAGTTTTTGGCATTACTGTTTTCTGATTGCTATGGAAAATGAGATTTGCATGTTAAGAACAGCCTTCAAAGCACTCTTCTTCCATTTGAAGACCGGACTCCTAGAGGAAAGCCTCTTCCAGTCCCTGTGAGTCATCCCAGGAGCCCAGAGGAGTGCTTTATAATCCAGCTTCTACTCCCAGTTGTGTTATCTCAATAGAGGACCAAAAATAAAGCCCTGTCTACAATTCTGGCCCTACAGAAGCTTACCAGTTCCACCAGTGACCTCAAGAGAGTCAAGATTTAAAATCTCCATTAGATCTGTATTCCACTCCTGCACCCTGGCCTCTGTTATAATGCATAAGCCATAACAGTTATCAAAATTATCATCTTGCAGCACTTAAACCTGGTGCTTTTCATGGGGTAATAACCATGCTGAATATAACAGTGCAAATATACAGGGCAAACCAGGGCAAACTAGCTAAGCCAAATGCAAAAGTCTCTCTCCCTAAAAAACCCAAATCAGTTTCAGTAGAAAAATAGCTTTTGGTCAGGCTGCTCTCACAAAAGAGGGTTGGTGGCCCATTGTTCATTTTACTGATGTTAAATGTGCCTTTTATGTCCAAGATCATAAGCAACATACATTTAACAGCATGACATATTTAGAAGAAAACAAATTTCCTTTCTGTACACCAGATGGAAATTATAGATGTAAGAGCTGGGCACAAAGCAACAATATCTATAAATCTAGTATTTTACCAATCGATTTCAGGCTGTACAATTAGAAAAGTTATCAGTGACATCACAACTCATGATACATACCCACTGAAGTGTCCCCTTTGGGAAGACCAATACGGCTAACTCATTGTGAGAGTAAGAGACGTACATCATTTAAATTACATTACACTCCCAGGTGATGAGCTGGGTTATCTGGAAGCAATTACACTGCACATGGAGCTGATGTCAGACTCCAGGGAGTGCTAGGATTTACACAGCCTTCTCTGAATGCACTAAAAAGGAGATCACTGTGATAATTTTCATGAGGTTGATTATTCTTATGATCCATACCCAACAGATGAGGAGTTGGGGGTTTTTTTTGTGGATACATAAGGATTAATATACCTCAAGCACTCAGTAGAAAATGCCAGGAAAAGTATGTATTGGTAGCTCTTTCTTCTCCGTTTCCTGTGACACCTATCTCAGGGAAGAAGAACAAATGCCTCTTTGACACCAGGTTATATTCATCCCACCTTAGCTTATACCTGAGTTTGTCAAGTCAATGATTTTTACAGCAAGCAGAGAAAACCTGGAAATTTCAGGCAGAAGTCATTTGAATTCCTTTACACATCTACTTTTAAGAAAGGTCATGTCTTAGTGTCTGTTTCTCTCATCACTTAGAAAAAGCAGCTAAATAGAGAAACTCACATGTAGACATCTGTGTTTTACCAGATGAATTACACCCTGTGATTTATAGTTTAAAACTCCCTCCTGACCTCTAGTTTGGGAATTTTTTTGCCATGAATCAGAGTGGGACTATATTGTGGTCATTTCATGCACAGACATGAACTGATTTGGCAGAAGGGTGCCTGGCCTTTTGTTTTGTCACTGTCTTTCAACACTGTGAGCATGATCCTGATGCAGTGTGAGGTACATAAAACCTGTCTCATTCCTACCTTATCCAGATTTCCCCTACATTAGAGCTTAGTGAGTAATAAGCATGTTTGAGAAATGAGACATATGACTTTTAGAACTGTTTCATTCAGAGGAGGGAACCCTAAACTCAGAGTTGTTTTCTCCTGGAAGAAAAATTTAATTAATACATTGGGAACTCTCCTCTTTCCTGTTTAAGTTGAGCATATATCCAGGAGTATGAGAACATGTAGGTACATAAGGAGAAAAAATAAAGTGGAGAGTTTGAGTTCAGTCTTAGTCTTAAGTAATCAGCTTCAGTGCTTACTTATTAGAAGAAGCTGATTATGATAAGACAGTGATTTGCATCAAGTTCATTACTATCTTCAAAATGAGGTAAGGTTTTGTTTTGCTAATTAATTATCTCTGTCTGCTTTTTCAATATTAATCCATATCTATTAACACAGTAAAATTAAGTAAGAAATTCTGTTTCCTGAAAGATAATACCACAAAGAAAGTACTTGCTTCAGGCAATAATGCTTCTAGCATTCCAGCTTACCAAGGATTTGGCACTATAGAAACATAGCATAATCAGTGTTTTCAAGAGCTATAGTTCCAACTAGTGTTGCAAGTAACAAAATAAAACTGCTATACTGCCTTGGCCAATGTGTTTTTCCTCTGTTCCTGTGTAGTTACTGCAGTTTCTTTTTCTGCATGTGCTTCAATTGTCCATTTTAATTATCCTCTTTAATCACCAAAAAAGTGAATTAATGACAGATTTCAACTAAAAAACCTAAAAATAAGCACTAACAATGCTAGAAGGGCAACAAGCTCAGTCTAGGATCTAACCAAGTGTCCAGTCTCCGGCAGTGAGGAACAGCAGATGTTGTTGCATGCAAACAGAGCAAGCATGTTGTGATATTGATCAAATACTCTGAATCCTGTAGCTGACAGGTTTGTTGAGCCAAAGTTGTTATGTTTGCTTATGACTGGGAAGATAATGGAATAGTTAGGAAGAACCAGGTCCCTAATCAACTGTAATGGTGAGCTCGTTTCTGCAATTCTATGTTTTATGGAAAAAAGGGAAGGGAAAATACTTAACTTGTTATGGTCTTACATTTCTTAAGGACTTCATAAAAACATATTGCTTCTCTACCCACACCCTGGTCCTGGCCCTTTTCCAGAACCTAGGTTCCTAAACATATGAATTCCCAAATTTGTGCCTCCAGCAGCCAGCAGCCAGCACTTCACACATTTCACTCAAGAGTGCACAGATACAACCCTTCATAGAGGGCAGTGTCCCCTGTGCCTGTGAAGTGACAGCTGACAGTAGTAAGGTGACATCTTCTATACCAGTCTGAAGTGTGTCTGTTGTACCAATATAGAAAGATCCTGAACAGTGGTGTGGTGTCCTTCTGGTACCTGGGTTTGCCCTTTGGAACTCAGAGACACTAAGCTGCTCATGGGCTCACACTTAATGCCCCACTTTTTCTGAATTCTGGTCCCTTTTGGTCTCTGGATTTTTCAGGATTTTTCTTCCCCTCCATATAGCCACCTCACCAAATAATCCTGTTTTCAGTTACATAGTTTTTTTTACCTGTTAACTTGAACAGACAGCCTGAGTTTTCGCAAACTGTATGTTTACGTGTATGGATACAGTATTTTGTATACAAATACAAAATACTGTATCCATACTTGACAGGTATTCTCACAGAGCAGTAGCCTTCTAATCCTGGGGGTGGCAAGTGTCAAGTTTTAATGTTGGCCCAGGTGCCTCCTCCTTCCCAGCTATGCATCTCTTCCAGCTACAAACCTGATGCTTGACCCCTCTGCATGTGAAACAGGCATTTTCCTTCTCCACGCTTTCCAGTATAGTAACTACAAGGATTATAAACTGAATGCATATTTTCTTCAGAGTGGCAAGGACACTGCACCTTCTGAGGGTGTATTTCATCACAGAATTAATTAGGTTGGAAAAGACATCTGAGATCATCAAGTCCAACCTGTGACATGTCAAGTAAACCATGGCACAAAGTGCCACATCCAGTCTTTCCTTGAACACCTCCAGGGATGGTGACTCCACCAACTCCCTGGGCAGCCCATTCGAATCTAATCATCCTTTCTGTGAAGAATGTCCAATCTAAACCTCCCCTGGCACAGCTTAACACTATGTCCTCTCATCCTGTCCCTTGTTGCCTGGGAGAAGAGTCCGGCCCCCTCCCGACTACAGCCTCCTTCCAGGCAGTTGTAGAGAGTGATAAGGTGCCCCTTGAGCCCCTTTTCTCCAGGCTAAACACCCCCAGCTCCCTCAGCTTCTCCTCGTAAGACCTGCATTCCAGACCCTTCCCCAGCTCCGTTGCCCTTCTCTGAACATACTCCAAGGCCGCAATGTACTTCTTGTTGTGAGGGGCCCAGAACTGGACACAGGATTCGAGGTGTGGCCTCACCAGTGCTGAGCACAAAGGGACACTCAGTGGCCTAGTCCTTCTAGTCACACTATTGCTGATCCAGGCCAGGGTGTCATTGGCCTTCCTGGCTACATGGGCATATGCTGGCTCATGTTCAACTGCTCTTGACCAGCACTCTAAGGTCTTTTTCCACTGGTCAGCTTCCCAGCCACTCTGTCCCCAGCCTGTAGTGCTGCATGGGATTGTTGTGACCCAAACACAGAACGTGGCACTTGGTCTTGTGGAATCTCATAACCCTGGTCTCATCCCATCTAGCCTAGTCTTGGCTCCAAAGTATGGGGTTGCCAAAATAGCTGCCATGATTTTATTTAGGAGCTTTAAACTAAATTGTCTGCAAAACTGAGGCAGATGTAAGCAGCCATCTCAGAGAGCTTTGGACTGATAGTTAATGAAATTCCAGGCAATTTGAAAACACAGAAAAGTAACAAGGAATGTTGAAATGCATTAACAATTTGAGCCCCTCAGGTCCACTCACTACTACCTACCCAAGGCACCTTTCACATTTCTCTCTCTTCTATAGCCAAGTGCTGCATTGACAGGTCTGAATTTACATTCTTTGTGCGTGATGTTGATGTTGCCAAAGGTCCTCGCTGTTGAGACAACTATGTGCTCAATTTATTGTTACAAATGTTGACTGATCCTGTTAAATTTGTGTATCTCATATGTGTGAATGTGTAATTTAAACTAGGCATTCCCAGGGGATTTATAATATTTATAATGTCCCTGAGATTATCATTAATCTAATCTGCATCTTTTCTGGTTATCAGTTTTTGGTTTTTATTTGTAGACACAAACACTGAAACAACATAAACCTTTTGTAAGCAGTAAATAGGAACTGAAATTTTTTTTCCAGAAGAGTCTGGTTATTAGACTCCACCTGGGAAGTCTGTTTGTGATTTGTTTTAATTCACAAATTTTTACAAGAAAGAAAAGAATCTTTCCTCTTCTGATGATTATTTTGAAAATCACCTTTCTAAAAATTCAGTTTGAAACACAAACTTCTCCAGGAGTTTTCTGAAGCGGAGAGCACTGCTCTCTCATCTGCTGGGAACAGCCTATTTCAAAACGGAACAGACAAACATAAAACTCTTTGAAAGCAAGTACTTTGGAGCCCACTTCAGTTCCACTAGTAAAGCCCAGCCATCGGCATTTTGGTTGCTGAAGCAAAGGAATCTAGAGTTAAATGCATCTGTTTACTATCCAGATTATGCTGCAGCAATAGCTGCTAGCAGGAACTTGTTTGAAGAAACACGTGCAGAACTAGGAGAAAATACGAAAGTAAATACGGATGTAAGAAAAATATTTAATTGCCAGTAGAGCATAAGGATTTCAGAAGTGAAGTACTAGTTATATGCAGGAGATATTAATTATGTGGGGAGAACAGCCATGGCCAGAGCTGTAAGGTGTGCAGTTGGCAACCTTTGTCCCTGATATCCACCATCACTACTCTCTGGCATTCATCCATCTCTATATGTCAGTCCTTTCCCATATGGACTCCGCTACCAGCTCCATGGTGGATGGGGCAAGGAAGGGAAAAGTGTAATCCTGGACTTTACAGCCTGTCCCTGGGGCAGCAGCAGTAGGAGTTTGTGTCCATTTATTCCCAGCTGATGCCCCTGCACAGAGCACTTCTCCCATTGTTCCTTGCTGAGGCCTTGGTTACATCTACATTATAATTTTTTGGCTGATGCTAATTGGACTATACTTCTGGCCCGAATCCCCCAGCATTTTCCCAAGATTTGTCTTTCTGCAGCAATTCTATGCTTTTAAATTACAGGAACTATAACTGTGTGAGGCCTGTTAGCCACATTTCCCATTGGAGCAGATGTTTCAAGGCCTTACTATGAAACAACTTGTAGCCCTCTGCCAGCCAGGTGGCACCAGTGCAAAGGCAGAGGGGAGACGTGGAGATCACTGGGTCACATCCTACCTGTTCCTAGGGTACTCCGACTGTGTGTGACATGCACGTTGCTGTGTCTGACACACAAGATGTGCTGACAGTTTGCTTCCCCAGGCAGGCCCTATGTTCCATAATAAGCCTGGTACAAGTGCTTTTCTCCATGTAAACTTGTCGGGGTGGTACGTATAAATAATAAAGGCCTGAAGGCCCCAGAATGTACCACCAAAGAAAAGGAGCTCTGGTGGAGAGCTCCCAGAGTCGGAGGGCTCCCCCGGGGAACAGACATCACTGTGGTGTAACCCAAGTTATAACAAGCCCACCTCCGAGTCCCCTCATTGGATACCCAGTTGTCTATTAATTTCTATATGCTCCCCAAGTTCTAGTAAGTTCTCCGTTATTCAGTTAATGATTTGTTCTTCCTTCTTTACTCATCCTCCTTTCCTCCCCATTCCTCAAGTTACTGGCTGTAACCCTGGACCCTCCCTAACCCTTCCCCTGTACCCTCACCTGATTGGCTGTTTGTTTACCTTAAGACCCCGTGTCTCAAGCTGTTCGGGGCTCCGGTCCCTGAGGATTCCACTGTGGTAATAAACCACAGTGTGCTCATACCTGGAGTCCCTCCTTTTGTCTTCGGGTCTCCTACAACTTTCGTCATCCCCCCACTCAACGCTAAACCCAGCTCCCACTGGTGGGGCCTACGTGTGCCCTCCTGGTACTTCCCCCCCACACACAAGGCAGCCGGGGCACCGGGATCACATCGGCTTTTGGGCAGCAGTTATCCGGGAAGGCGTCCCAAGAAAGCTGAGAGGGGCGATATAGACTGTGTGTGAATTTGACACAAAGCAAGCTCCAAAAATGCAGTTCAGAACCTATGAAGTGGTTTTGACATGCAGAGAGAACTTAAGGCACATAAATACAGAGTTGTGGGCTGCCTGTCCCAGAAGCTGAAGGTTTTTAGAGGTAGAAAGGTATAAGGACCCTTTGCAAACAGTATAGGAATCCTCCATAACTGCTATGACCAGTTTTCATGCTTTTTTAAAAAGAGCCGATGTTGTCCTGAGTTTTGCAGTTTTTCAATGTTTCTCTTTGTTGTAATACTTTCTCATGCATGCTGTTGTAAACATAGCCATGTTTTTGCTAACTGTCGTTGTTTTCATTCTATTCTCCTAGGCGGAGAAATGTGATAGACTTTTCCTTTGACCAGTGTGATTGAGGAGTAGTAATTTCTACTTCCAATCCACGGTGATTTCTAAGAACATATAAATAAAGGTCAGAAGGTTTTGCCCTCCCTTTTTGCTCTCTCTTTTTAGACTCTCATTTAGCTCTCTCTTTTAGCTCTTCTTTTTAGCTCCTTGGCCTAGTTGGCTACGTGTGTTTGTGTCCATACAGTGCAGAAACATCAACAAGCCTATAATTGCTGAAATAAAGGAGTGGTGATAATTTGCAGTTCAGCAGGGAAATCTTAGGTGCTGTGGTGTTTTGCTGGAGTGGTTAATGAGAAGATGGACTAGGAAGTTACCACTGTGACAAATCTCCGTTAATTAGGACAAGGAAACCAACAAACCGAAGAGATATTTACAAGAGAAATAGGGGGCACAAAGATCTGTTTGGCTGTTTATACGGTGCTATTTCAGATTTACCAGAACAGCTAAAACTGGTTAAATCAAAGTGTTAAATTTCAGCACAGATTTTAGAGTGAAACATTCTCCCAACTGCTGGGTCTGTGGCCAGTGGCACATTTCATCTCTGTCCAGCAGCTCTTTGCTGACCCAGGTGATCATTTCAGTGTGATGAGCTGCAGCATCTCACCAGGAAGGAAGCTGGGGGTGTCCACCTACACCTTGTGACTGATGTTTGAAACCAGGGACACTCTCAACATGTCTGCCTCCAGCTGAAAACACTATTTTGCTTGCAAGGCTGGCTTTTGCTCCCCTGCTGTCTTCTGACCTCCATCTTGATTAAAATTCTGCACTGAAGGTGGACAGTAGCACAGGGATAACAACAGAGGAGCCTTAAATATTGAGAAAATAAACCAAACAAAAAGGTTGCAACCATCCTCTGCAGGACAAATTTTCAATTCTGAGATCTAAAGAAGATAAAACTAGATCTCAGAATAGTGTACTGGAGGCTTTGGTCATGTAGGAGAAGATGGTAGATTTATTAGGAATTGCCACTGTACTGAAACATGCCTCTATGGCCTAATGAGGGACAGCACACATCTCCCTGAGCTACTGGAGATGTTTGCAGTAAGTCCACACAGCACATTATTAGCCCAGCATTGTGCCTGAGACAGGCTTTGATGCTGAGGAAGACTGATCTCCTGAGACAAATACCACACCCTTACCCTATCTGCCTTGCTATTAGAAAATAGGGGTGTTTATCCCATTCCCAGTGCTTCTGATTCTGGGACTGTCACAGGCAAAGTGAGTTCAGGTCTCCTTGTACGTGACAGAGCAGTCACAACTTGAGACAAGTTGAAAAGAAGGACTCAGCCTTCCTGCAAAGTCTGATCTTACTGAAGGAACTGCCAAGCTCTGACAGTTGCAGCTGCAAAGAAGGTCATAATTACACCACTCCACAAGTTTGGGCACTATAATATTCAGAAATAGTTCTGAACAGCACATTAGTCTTACAGCTGGCAAAGGGTTAACTTTAGCACTGTTAAAGCCAAGAAGGTTTTAGTGAACTTCAGTGGAGACAGGAATCACCATGAGATACATATAGGCTCTCAGATTAGAACCAGTCTTCAGGTCCTCACAAATGTCAGTGTGCTGGTTTTTAAGTGACCCAGAAGGAGACCACACTGTTCTTGGCAGAATAGCAAACTGGCTTGGCATGGGATTAAGCACACCCTGCCCCATGTTTTCAGCTCCCTGGTTCATTGAGTGCGATCTCAAAGCCACCTTAGATGTGTACTGACACAGCTCACCTCTCAGAGGGTTTTTAGCTCAGGTTGTGGCATTGTCCAACTGCAGATGATTTCATGCGAGTCCTGGTTAAAGTTTAATCCTGAGCCAATTTGCTATATCCAACTCCCTGTGACCTCCATCAGGCCCTTCTGCCCATCTGCAATGACAATGTTGGGCAGACAAAAAGACTCATGTTTTCTCCTGGAAGGGGCCTGGCACAGCCACCTGGAGAGCAGCAGGGGCTTGTAGGCAGAATTCAAATGGGCTTGCATTCAGGCTACTGGAAAAGACACTGTGGATACGCAGTGCTGGGTTTCTGACGGCCTCAGCTTCAAATCCCTCCAAGGAAGCATCTGTTGCAGGATGGACAAATGCAGTCCAAAAAAGAAAAGTGTGGATATCTTCCAGACTACTGGACCATGCTGAATTCTGCTCAGCATGGGATCACAATCATCCCTAACAAGGTGCCAGTTGTATTTGGCTGCAGCTGACCTGTCCCAAGTGGAACATGAACTGTGCTGTGGTTGAGTCTGAAGTTGCTTTGTGGCTTGTGCTGTGGTTTAGGAATGGTTCTCCCCAGTTTAGAAAACCTATGCTGCCTCTCACTCCCTTTCCTCCCTCAGACTGAAAGCACAAAAGGCAAAGATCGAAACTTCCCGAATAACCTGTTCCACTGTCTCAGCACATTCACAGTAAAGAATTTTGTCCTAATATCTAACCTAAATTTCCCCTTTTTCACTTTGTACCTGTTACTCCTTGTCCTGTCACTACAGTTTTTTATGAAAAGTCCCTCACCAGGCTTCCTGTAGGCCCCTTTCAGATAGTGGAAGGTTGCTGTGAGGTCTCCATACAACCTGCTCTTCTCCAGGCAGGCTAACTCCAAATTCCTCAGTAAGTCTTCATACAAGAGGTGCTCCAGGCCTCTTATCAACTTTGTGGCTGTCCTCGGGACTTGCTCCAATAGTTCCATGTCATTCTTATGTTGAGGACACTAGACGTGTATGCAGTACATTTCAGAAATTAATCCTTTTTAGATCACACTGAGCTTCTGGGACCCTAAAAATTGTAGCGCGCTCTTTAAAAAACAGAAGCAGAAGCCATTACAGCAATGCTTTTCAGGAGAAAGTTGGAAAGTGCTAGTAGTCTTCTATTTGAAACACTTTCTTTATCTAGGATTTAATTTTATTAATTAGTATCCAGCTTTAAAAATATGAAGCAGAGGCAGAAGGATTCAGTCTATTTCAGATTATCATCAGTACTTTCCTTCAGGGTTTCCAGATATGGAGAAATACTTATATGTCATTATTGCGATTTTCTGATGATGCTTCACTTTAGAAACCCAAGAGTATTTCAAATGTCATCAGTTCAACCAAAACTCTGGTAGGCTGATTTTAATAAGCTCAAATCTTTGAATGGTGTCAAACAGAATAACAGCTGTCATTCCTGATTTTCAGTTTGGTGTTATGTTTCTCTGATGATTTAAATGCATTGAAATAAAGACCCCTGACACAGAGCTTCAGTTACATTTTAAATGTCTTTGAACAGTTCTTAATTCAGCTATATGCAGTCTCATGTTTAACTAAGCAGAAGTAACATTTTTCAGTGCACGTGCTGTACCTATGTGAAGTACTTGAGACCTTTAACAGATTTGATGCTGCTGGGTATTAAATGTGTAAGGAAGTGGCCAAAGGTCAGCACCATTAAGGGGCTGTCTCCATGAAGAGTCTGGGCTGAGAGCAAATTATGAAACTGGCCTTTTTGGAAGGCTTTCATGAAAAGTTGACAAATTCATGGACCCCACATAGAATAGAATAGAATAGAATAGAATAGAATAGAATAGAATAGAATAGAATAGAATAGAATAGAATAGAATAGAATATTTCAGTTGGAAGGCACCTGCAGTGATCATCCAGTCCAACTGCTTGACCACTTCAGGGCCAACCACAAGTTAAAGCATGTTGTAAAGGGCATTGTCCAAATGTCTCCTAATCCCTGACAGGCTTGGGGCACCAACTACCTCTCTAGGAAGCCTGTTCCAGTGTCTGACCACCTTCTTGGTAAAGTAATGCTTCTAAATGTCATGTCTAAACCTCCTCTGGCACAGCTTTGAACCATTCCCATGGATCCCATTCCTAGACACCAGGGAGAAGAGCTCAGCCTCTCCCTCTCCACATCCCCTCCTTAAGAAGCTGCAGAGAGCACTGGGGTTGCCCCTCAACCTCCTTTTTTCCAGATTAGACAAACCCAGAGTGCTTAGCTGCTCCCTACAGGACATGCCTTCCAGCCCTTTCACCAGCTTCGTTTTTCTCCCCTGGACACATCCAAGGACCTTCATATCCTTCTTAAATTGTGCAACCTAGAACTGCATTCAGTACTCAAGGGGACACTGCACCAACACTGAATACAGTGGGATTCAACTGGCTGGTTATGCTGTGTTTAGAATCCTGTAATCATTTAAGGGAGGAAAAGACGTTTAGAATCATAAAATCCAATCTAAATCTACCACTGCCAAGTCTGCCACATCCCTATGCACCACATCTACATGTTTAACAAACCTCAAGGAAGCAGGTTTCCCTCCTGGATGCCAGGGCACTCTTCTGACGCATATTGAGCTTGCTGCCCATCTGCAACCCCAAATCCCTGTCTGCAGGGCTGGTCTCCAGCCACTCCTCTCTCACTTTCCACTTGTTTCTGGTGTTGCTTCATCCCAGGGGCAGAATTCAGTGTTGGTGTCAGTGGGAGATGCATACATGGGTCAATGACTCTAGAAAGGTAGCAATTGTGTTAGACATGTGCTAGACTGCCTTCTAGATGCCTTAGGCAGGATTTATCTTGTCTTACATTTTGGATGTCTGCAATGTAAATCAATACATTGATATACTGATATTGATTGCTGGTCATCCTACACTGTCTTTTTAATCAATTACATAAGCCTTTCTGTGACAGGAGATTCATCTCACCTATCTTATAAATGTAAGTAAAAATGAAAAGAAACATTTTCCAAAAGTGTTTATTCATCCTATTAGTGACAAAAGCATAGATCAAAATTTGGTCTTATAAATAACACCTTTTGTCTCAAGGAAATTTTCAGCTGCCTAATGTGGCTACATAGATATTTTTTGATTGATCTTCAGAATTTAAGCACCTCCAGTTAATGTATTTTTCATTTCTATCACCAAAGGATTACCTGGATCTTGTCCTCTCACTTTTTTTGGTTGTACAACCACAGGAGAGGGACATAACAAGCGAAACGTTTGGTGATAATCTGGTTCCTAGTCTGTTCCACCAGAGTATATCTATTTGTTTAGGACAATGGCCAAGTCACAAGTGATTCCCTACGTAGAAATGTACCTTGAGCCTCTTGCAAACCTTAGCCTCCCTAATAGTTCATTTCCATTCACAAATCTGTAATCTTTTCCCTGGAGCACTTAACTGCACATGTCATTCACAACCTTTTAGGGGCTGGGGATGTTAAACATTCACTGTCACTGCCATACATGCCTGCCATACCTTCTACAAGTGATCATCCAGGCTTAGTCATCTTCTTTGCCTTCCATACCTACTATCAAGTGGAAAATGTCTTATCTTTGTAAGAATATCTATGACTTGTTTCATCTTCTGAGTAAATCTGAAAGACCCATTGTGTGAAACTGTTCAAAACACCTGTCTCTTGGACTGATATTACAGTTCTCAATGCATATGTTAAAATGTCTTGGGCTCTGCAGTTAAATGAGATGCTTTTTATCATCAGCAGTCTGTGGTGAAAGTGAGACACCTTACAAGGACAATTCAGATCTAACATGGGTAGAACTGCTCTTTGCAGGTATTTCACTCTTTCCATCTGCATTTTTCAGAGCTGACAAAAAAAAAAATAAAAGTGTCCCATTTGAGCTAGGAAAGAATCTAGGTCTTATCCAATATTACAGGAAAGACAGTGATCAGTCTGAAGCCCCTGTGTGTCCTGGGATAAATAAATTCCTATCTCTGGAAGTTAACTGCATCATACTATAAAAAGTGCACAGAACAAGTTCAGAGCTGCCCTAATCTCAGTGATAAATAATTGAACATTGGAATATTTTGGCTCTAAGTATATTTAAATACTAAAATCTAGTTTTAAACAGAAAACATTAAAATCAATGTTAACCCTACTTTCTTCCCTGCTCTTCTGCCTTGCCTAAGCTCTATCAGCAATTTGAAGCCCCTGATTTGGACAGAGAGAGAGAGAGAGAAAGAGTAAATCCTATGAAATGTATTCTGTGGGGAAAAATACTAGCTGCAAAGAGAAATGACTTTCAATGTGCATACAACAGAGCACTAGCATTCAGCTGGCTGAAAAATCTGCTAGTGAAATGCCAACCTTTTGATAGGATTTATTTTTTTCTTTGGTTCAGCAGATTCCTTTTTCATTACTCTAAGAAATATTGTAGAGTGAGCAAAGCTCTGGATAAAGTATATCAACAGCTTCAGCTGGGAAAAAAGCATTCATGTGTATTATACAAAGGATGATGGGAAATGTCTTTTACTACAATTGTTACCTTTGACCGTCTCTTGCTTGTCTTCCAGAAGATGAACCCAACACACGGTAAGGTTTACAGCAAGAAATCTATTGACTTTGAAGTGCTGGAATGTTGCCATTGAAGAAAGGAAGAAAACAAAGCAAAGCAAAGCAAGCTTACTCTATTGACATTAAAGCCAAACACAACTGAAATCACAAAACTCCAGCAGCTGCCTGTTGTTTCAGGATATGTTTCCTCCATTATGCCCATAACATTTTGCAGGAAATACATTTCAACATCCTCAAAGATTAAACTTTAGTATCACTTCTGGGAATTAAATTGTAAAGGCTTTGATCTGAAGTGGGAGAATTGAATCTTAAAAGGAAAAAAATTTTCTGTGATTATGAGCAAACGAACAAACTCTAAAAGGCAGAAACTGAATTAATTTTCTCCTTGCAACTTCTATACTGCCTGTGCATTGCATGAGGTTTTACTTTAGCCAGTACATAATGTGAGATTAAAAGGAAAATACATGTTAATGAAGAGGTTTAACCTTAATATCCATTTCCAAGTGCAGTTCAGTAGAGCAGTACAAATCGTGGTAAGCCACAGTGCCCTTACAGACATAATCATCCACGGCAGCTGCTAAGACACGAGATACATGAGATCTACATGTCCTTTTCTGTGAGTACAGGAGAGCGATCTGGACTCAGAAAAAGTGGTGCACAGTTATGGCACTCCCCAGGC
>VYZT01041005.1:0-12519 GCA_013400735.1 Pomatostomus ruficeps
TTTATATGTATTTATATATTTAAAGTAGTTATTTCTGGAGAGCAGAGAGCCAAGTTTAATTGCCCCCAAAATTCACGGTCACTAAACTCAGGTCAACCCTAAATCCATCCTACCCTGCAAAAAAACCACTTTAAAATAAGAGCAAACCCCAAAAACCCCACAAAATGGAACCACCCTGGCTCCCGAGGGACCTTCTGCCCACAGCTCAAGCACAAACTGCAAAGGGATTTTGTAAAAGTGAAATTAAATCATCAACACCCTGTGAAAAAAACCCAGCGTCTGAGCAGGAGCTTTCCGGACACCATGAAATCCTGAGGGACACCTCCGAATTTATTTCATGGAAAAACCTTTAGAGTTGCCACCCCCTGACCCCGGAAATTTTTCCTTCTCCTCTGCCACGCTCTGATTCCTGCCGGGAACCAACCGAAGGCACGAACTAAAAATAAAAAGCAAACGAGATCAGCTTAAGCAGCTTCCTTAAAAAAAACCCACCGTCCTATTTCACAGCGTGCTAATTAATAGAACGGAGCTGATATTTTGATATCGTGACGAAGAACGGTTCATTTGGAGCATCTTTCCCACCAGCAGATCAAGGCAATTAACTGGCAATTTGCTCGCTAAATGACTTCCTGAGATGTGCTACTGAGATGAAGTAAAACCCTTTTTCAAATGCCTCCGAGCCAGCAAAAGCTGGACCTGCAGGGAGTAATTTTTATAAACAGTGGACAATTCGATTCTTCAGCAGTAAAACAAAACTTCTGCTTCAGGAGGAGTGACCAAAAAAAATATTAATTTATTTGGAAGAGCAAATAAATGGGGATAAATAAATAAATTTGGTGGGGAGGGGGGTTATCAATTTTTTCCAAATTTAAACATTATAAATAATGCAGAGATGGAAAACACACCCAAAACATCATCTTTGGATATAAAATTGAAGTTTTTGAGTTTTTTTTCTATTTTAACCATGGGACAGGGGTGGAGAGCTGAGAGCAGAGAAATAAATCCCTTTTCCTGCCTTTAATCTTTCTGCTCCCAGTGGTGCTTCAGCAGGAGCTGGGCTGGCTCCTGGCTGACAGAAATAAAATAAAATAAAATAAATCCTTCAGGGGGACGGGAGGAGGATAAACAGGGAGGTTTAAAGATATTTAATTTGGTCAAAGTGAGCATTTCCTGAGGAGATTCCAGGGAAGATCTCACACCACTCCATCCCAACCAGAAAAACCGGTGCAACAGGGGAGGATGTGGCAGAATTGATCCTCTCTAAATTCAGATTAAAATCGGATCTTGAGGAGAATCTGCTGGCTCTGAATGGGATCTCTGCCCAGCCCTCCTGAACCCAAACCCTGGGCAGAGGGCCGGATCAGAGCCAGGATTTCTGACCAAAAACCGAGGTTTTGGGGTTCAGCTGAACCAGATCCACACCTAGGGAAAGTCCCCACTGAGCCCACAGTGACCCCACACTGCCAGGGAAGCTTTTCCCTAAAAATTGCCCAAAAGAGGCCACGGTTTTCCCATAATTCACCCACCAGCATTTCCAACCCAGCAGGTTCCCCCAGCAGAAGAGAATTTGAAATTAATCTGCAAAACTTTCTGTGCAGCTTCCCAACCTTTTTCTCCCAGGAATATCCAGCCCTAAATGCATTTTCTGTCAATGCTCAATCCCTGCAGACGTTTCTGTGCTGCAAAGGAGAGCCCATCCCTGCTCCAAAAAAATCATTACACAACTTTTACCTGAAATTCTCAAGCCAAAATCCATCACCAAAACCACAAAGTAGGTGAATTTTAAGGCATAACTGTACCAACTTGAGTAAAATTCATTTATTTCTTTAAATTCCTACACTCTGGACTGCAGGGATGCTTTTCCTTCACTCAGTTATGGGTCAGGTTTCCATTGCAGCAAAACCACCCTTGTCCTGTTTAAACCGAGCTCTCCTTTTGCCTTACAGTCTTTTCTAGGCATTGATAATTTAAACATTGCACAAATGGAAAATTTTCCTTTCCTCTGAATCGACAGAATTGCTTTGATTTCCCACTCAGCACGGTTCAAGCAGAAACATAAAAGCACAACTACTCCAGGAGAATTAATTAGAAATATAACTCAGTGAGTGACTGTAACCAGGGGGTGTTTTAGGGCAGGGAACTCCCCCAGAACCCTGCTGTGACCACCCCACTGTTCTGGCAGCACAGCCTCTGAACAGAAACGCCAAACATTTGCTGAGAGTAACGATAATTATTAAAAATAATGCACAAATCAAGCAGATTGATGATGAGAAACCTCCAGCATTCAGAAATCATGCTGTGTGTGCGCCCAAGAGCAGTTGGAGCTGCACGCAGATGGGAATCCCCTTTCCTAAGTCATTCCAAGGACTCCTCATTTTTTGCATTTTTCCCTTAATTCCCAATTAGCAGTAGCGAGTCACTCCAATCATGGAGATCCTCCTGGGGAAGATTTCAGGTGGACAAAAGTGCCCCACGAGACACAACAACTGAGGCTGAGAAGAGGTTTTGGGATGACCCTGCCCAAGCTCCGGCTGGAAGCTCCCGGCTGAGGGGTTTGTGCTGCGCCAGGATTCCACACGCCACCCTCACAGGGAATTTTCCTCTCCCATAAAACACCTGCCCTCCCAGAACCCGTTTTTATTCTGCATTTCGAGCTAGTGATCACTTTGGTGTCCTTCATGACCTTCCTCGCCAGCTCAGCTCAACCCTCCTCCTCCAGGTTGGATTTCACATCCTCACGCCCTTGGATGCGGCTCTGGGCAGCCCCGGGAGGTTTCTTGGACATTTTTTCGCAGATCATCCCTGCCCTCCAGCCCAGCAACTGCTCGGAACCGGAGCCATCTGCCAGGAGGAGCTGCTTGGCTCAGCAAAGGTGCAAAACCTCGTGCAGAGACCTCCGCACTCCCGATTTCCTGCTCAAAATGAGGAGCCGCTTCCAGGCAAACCCAGCTGCAGAGCCGGCTCCCCACTGCGCCTCAAGCGCCCTTGCAGGCAGCGATAAGGGGGTGTTATCGCCCCAAAGCCCTGAATGATCCCCTGGAAGCTCAGGGAGCTGCAGAACCCCGCCAAGTTTCGGTTTTTACCTCACCCAGGCCGCCACAGACGTGAGCGTATTTGGCAACCGTCTGCACAACAAAATAAATCAGTTTTTAAGAGCCCGGCCAAGGTAAACAGGAAGCGAACGCTGCGCTCAGAGGTCAGGCTGTGCCTGTTTGCCAGGGTTTGATGTCCTGAGGATGTTTGCTGGGATGTTTTGGACGCACACGGAACACCAGATCGGGGCTGCGTTAACCAACATCCAGCCCTCTTTAAAAAAATCTTTAAAAATCGAATCTTTAAAAATCCCTGACAGAAATTGCATCTCGGTGAATATAAAAAGCTTCCCGAGCCTCCGTCGTTCCAGCAGGCTGCCCCTGCTGATGTGCTGAGTTTGCCTCGAGCGCTCGAGGGAGATGAGCTTGCAAATGCCACCACACCCCGCTGCAGCAGAAATGCGACCAGCTCGGCCTCACAGCAGTGCAGTCACATCCCAAACAGGCACAAAAAAGGTCCACGAGCTCCCCTCAAAATATAAAATAAATAAATAAATGCTTGGACCCAGTTTGTGCCCCCAAAGGTGTTTTTAAGCCCCCTTTTCCACCTGACATTAATGAATTGCTTCTACCGAAGAGGCTGCAAGAAATATTCCGAGTGATTTTCAAACTGATCACGGCAAAGCCGAGCTCGGCAGCGCGCTCTGGACACCGCTCGGGCCAATCTCCTGTGGGAAGCCGGGCTCTGGTTTAGGTTTTCCAGGAAGTGCCGAGCAAATTCATCAGCATTTCACGAGTGTCTTTGAGAAGGGGAATTATGAAAATGACTTTTGCTCCGTGCTCGTTACGGAGCGGATGAAATGACACCACCGAGGTGCTCCAGCTGCGGAGAAACTCCCGGAGGAGCTCCTGACGGCAGCAAGAGGTGAAGCTGCTGCAGACCTGAGCAGGGTCATCCTGGGAATCTCCTCTCTGCATCCCTTTCCCTCACCTTCCAAAGGTGTCAGCACTCCAGGGATGTGGATTTGGGGAGGTGTGACCAGCTTGGATCATTCACAGGCACTCCTGGTGTCTTGGAGCTGCACACCAGGACAGCGGGATCAGACTCACAGCGGGATTTCTGTGACATTTCTCCTGCTGCTGTCACCTTTCCCTGGGCAGCAGCACCAAATCCCCTTTCCCTGGGCAGCAGCACCAAATCCCCTTTCCCTGGGGATCCTCATTCACGCCGATCCCACAGGATAGTAGCACCAGGAAAGGGATGGAGAGCAGAGGGTGCTCACACAGAATTTGGGGTCTCACTCAGCTGCAAACCGTGGTGTTTGATGTTCCTCTGGGAAGCCCAGACCTCCCCAGAGCCACAACTCCACAAAATCCTCATTTCCACAACAACAACAATCGGTACTGGAGCCCCACACAGCTCCTGCCAGCTCTTTCCCAGCATCTGGGCCGGGGTGGAACAATGGGACACAGAGATGCAGCCCAGATGGCTGCAAAGTCATCCCAAACACCCGACTGTTGTGGGTTTCACCACAAAGGCATAAATTGGCTCTCAGCAAAGCCGGGTGTGGATGCTCCAGCATCCCCACGGCCTCAAATTCCGTGAGAATCCCCCCGAGCAGCCGCCTGTTCCTTGGTCTCAGATCAATACAACCCCAAAGCAGTCATTAATTATTATTTACAGAGCAACAGAACACGGCGGTTCTGTAAGATGGTTACAATCATCTTTTTAAATTCTTACTCAGTGTAAGAGTCCACTAAAAATACGAAAAAACCCAAGAAATTAAAGGCCTGCCCAGCTTTACTTTCTGCTTTGAAGTTAAATCCCCCCAAAAACCCCCAAATCCCAAAGACTGCAACATTTCAAAGTTAAATCCCTAAAAATCCCCAAAATCCCAAACATGGCAACATTTCAAAGTTAGATCCCAAAAAACCCCTGAAATCCTAAAGATTGCAACATTTCAAAGTTAAATCCCTAAAAAACCCCAAAATCCCAAAGATTGCAACATTTCAAAGTTAAATCCCTAAAAAACCCCAAAATCCCAAAGACTGCAACATTTCAAAGTTAGATCCCAAAAAACCCCAAAAATCCCAAACATTGCAACTTTTTAAAGTTAGATGCCCAAAAAAATCCCCAAACCCCAAAGACTGCAACATTTCAAAGTTAAATCCCCCAAAATCCCAAAGACTGCAACATTTCAAAGTTAAATCCCCCAAAATCCCAAAGACTGCAACATTCCAAAGTTAAATCCCCCAAAATCCCAAAGACTGCAACATTCCAAAGTTAGATCCCAAAAAACCCCCCAAAATCCCAAACATTGCAACTTTTTAAAGTTAGATCCCCAAAAAAATCCCCAAACCCCAAAGACTGCAACATTTCAAAGTTAAATCTCCAAAAAACCCCAAAAGGTTTTTCTCCATTTTTTAGTATTTACATCGCATTAAGATCAACGACTGAAAAGAAAATCAACGTAACTCTATTTACAAGCTATGCAAGACTTTCCATTTTAATCCCTTCACAATTTCTGCAATAGGTGCATTTCCTTTTGGGAAAAAAAAGGGGGAAAAAAGCTATTTACGTGACTTTTTTTTTTCTCTTCCAACTGAATGAGGTTGCAAAAACAAAAGCCGTCTAAATATAGCACCCAGATAAGCTATTTATGGCAGGTCAGTGTTTACACTTTGGACTACAACTCATTGAGAGCAAAAATGTTCAACAACGGTGACTGAAAAGCTGCTCTGTGATGGGAATCTAAATCAAAAACAATAAATATAAAAATAATAAAATAAAAAAAATGAGGTTAAAACTCTTCCTCATCCTCAACTTCCACGGGAAATCGTGAATATGCATTTCTGCATTTCCTACGCGGCATCACAAGTTTGGGAGGCGCCTTGGGGACCCCCGAAGAAGGCGCGGAATAAATGAAAATCATTTTAATTAAGAGCAAATTAAAGGCCCCTCTAATCCAAATCCGCTGAGAGTTTCCGGAACGAGGATCCTTGAAGTTCCATGGCTCAGAACCCTCCCTAATTCTGGCTTCTTTCCCTCTCTCCTCCCCAGAGGAAGCTCAGGAAGCTGCACGAGATCAGGTTCAGGATGAAAATTCCGCTCCGGTTGCTAAAAAAAGGTTTTGCTCCAGTTTCCGCGTGGCCGGGGGCACTCGCGCCCTCGCGGAGCAAACAAAAATAACGCAACGACAAAGGTGAGGTTTTCTTCTCATTTCGTGGGGAAAAAGAGGAGAGGAGATTCCATTTGAGGGGAGAGGAGGTTCCATTTGAGGGGAGAGGAGATTCCATCTGAGGGGAGAGGAGATTCCCTTTGAGGGGAGAGGAGATTCCATTTGAGGCCTTTAAAGGAGCCGTTCCAGTGCTGATTAGGGAGGTTGGAGCTCTCCTCCCTGAATTTTGAAATTCAGCTCCAAAAAAATCAACTAAGTAACCGCGCAGTGAAACGTTATCTTCAGATGAGAGCACTCCCGAGGAAGGAGGATGTGTACAACTAAAAGAACATTATTGCTGTGATCTCCTGTTCCTCCAGCACGAGGACATCACTGGGAAAAAATTCTCCCTGGTTTCCCCCCCTGCCTGTCCCCAGCTCACCGCTGCCTACCCAATAAATCCCAGAATAAATTCACAAATGCCACCAAAAATAAACAGGAAGCTGAAACCCCGTAGCGGTGTTTATTTCTGTCTAGAAGGCATTTAAATATGTATTTATCTCCTTAAATAACTGAATTCCTTCACTGTGAAAAAAAAATACATCAAAATCCCAACCTTGAGGGAAAGAATCCAAACAACTGAACGAGAGGAGCAGAAAAACAACAACCAAAAAAAAAGAAAATGGGCAAAACGCCTGGAGAAACTCTGCTTTGATTTTGACACATGGGAATAAACGGAAAAAAATATTCAGCGAGCCCTCCTTTTAATGAAAACAGCCTCCATCTCGTGTGCAAATTCCAGCAGCTGAAAACTCCACATCCCCAAAGGGGTGGCAGCGGGTTTTATGTCAATAATGCCTAAATAGGGACAAATGTTGGCAGCAAACATTTTCATGTTCTGCTCCGGGAGCTCTGGATCCACCTCTGGATGGGAGGAGAAATTGGAATTTCAGAGAGGTAACAGGAAATGTGCACAGAGGAAAGGTTTTTTCCTTTTTTCAGGATGTGTTTGGTCATGAGGAGGTTGAAGGAGTTGAGGCTGTTTCCTCTTGTCCTGTCCCAGTTGGAGCTCAAGGACTGCGCAGAATTCCCACTAATTCCACCCAAATCTGGAATTGGGGCACAAATGCCCTTCCCACACTGTGCCACGGGACCCTGGGACCCACATCACATCCCTGGTGAGGCGGAACGAGTGATTTCCCTCAATTCCTGCTTCCACACCCCATAAAATGCAACTCTGCTTCACCAGCCCCGTCGATTGTGTTCAATGCTATTAAAAGAATCTTTTTTCCCATCAGCTGGAGCGATAAAACCCCGTTCCCAGCGCGATAACGCCGGGCTGGGGATGGCAATTCCTATTTTCCCTCTCCTCAGGACGTTATCGGCG
The DNA here is from genome assembly GCA_013400735.1 of Pomatostomus ruficeps. Classification (NCBI taxonomy): domain Eukaryota; kingdom Metazoa; phylum Chordata; class Aves; order Passeriformes; family Timaliidae; genus Pomatostomus; species Pomatostomus ruficeps. Next base: position 7,578 of record VYZT01041005.1, read on the forward strand.
CGGAGGGAAGGTGACTGGCAGATAAGCACATTCAATCTCTCCTTCCTGAGGCTCGGAGTTTTATCACGAGTGGTTTCTCACAATCTCACCCCTCCAGGGCAGGAAACGCTTGAGATTCGCCCTCATCCCCATCCCAGGAAGCGTTTCCTCAGCCCCAGCCACTCCAGGATCCACCAGCAAGGCTCAAGGAGCTCTTCTGTCACTTAATGATGCCCAGGAGATGTAACTTTTCCTCAAAAATTTTCATTATAAAAATATTTTTGATGCCAAGTTCACCTACAGGATTAACAAGGTGTAAATAAATTGTTTCTCTGCCTTCCAACTTCACATTTTGAGCCGACAGGAGAGGATCTTCCTTGGAGAAGCGCGCAGGAAGGAGGACAGCGTCCTGCAGGGACTCACAGGGACGCTTCACAGAGCAGAAATTAGTTCCAAGTTTGTTTCCTGTACCGCTGAGGGGATAAAGGAGAAGTTATTGCCCTCAGGGAGCATTTCTTGTTTGTATTTCCATAAAATTCCCTTCATTTGAAGATTTTGGATGTGTCCTGCAGGGATTTGACCTTTTTTTGCTTGGATGTTGCTGTCCTAAGACCTTCCAGCAGAAGCCAGAACCGCTGTTTGTCCGATGTGGGGGATGAAAACTCAGATTTGGAACGATTTGTGCTTATTTCAGCTGTTTTTCGGTACCATGAACTCCGTTCCTCCTTAAGTCATTCTCAGTGCTGGCTCCAGGCGTGCTCAGATGTTCCCGTTCAAAGGCTGGATCAACAGCTAGAAATCCAGATGCAAAACAAAAACCACCAGCGGGAGGGTGAAACAAAAATAGATAAAATTCCTTCCAAAAATACAGGATGGGCTCTCACTGTTCTGAAAATGACGATGAGGAAGGAGCTGAAACACAAAATAGACACTGAGAAATCTTCAGAGAGCTCCAGGAGCTGCTCAGGGCTGAGGAGGACAACGGGGACAGAGATCCCTGTCACCCCCAGACTGCCAGAACTTCTAAAGCCTCACACACATTTTTACAGAGAGAAAAGCCCCAGAATGTCAGCGATTTAAAGTCAAAAGGCAGATTGGGCTCTCCATGAGCTCCTTGGCTGCTCCAGTTGCTCCCAGTCCTTCAGGAGTGCAGAGTTAGGCCCAGCCTTGGCACAGGCTCTGTTTTCCCCCAGAAGAAAACACCCTCCTTCTGAAAGGCTCAAACAACAGAGCTTGGCTTTCAGATGAACTCTTCCCTCACAAACTGCTGCTCAGATGTGCCTCCACAGACGGGTTCTGCTGTAAACACCCCAGGGCTGGGAATCCATCGGCTCAGAAGGGCCTTGGGCACTGCCAGGGATCCAGGGGCAGCCACAGCTGCTCTGGGCACCCTGTGCCAGGGCCTGCCCACCTCCCAGGGAACAATTCCATCCCAATATCCCATCCATCACTGCCCTCTGCCAGCTAAAGCCATTCCCTGTGTCCTGTCCCTGCAGCCCTTGTCCCCAGTCCCTCTCCAGCTCTCCCGGAGCCCCTTCAGGCCCTGGAAGGGGCTCTGAGCTCTCCCTGGAGCTTCTCCTCTCCAGGGGAGCACCCCCAGCCTTTCTCCCAGCCTTCTGTTGAGACACTTTTCTCCTCCATTAAACCCTTTTTTCCTTCCATTTTTCCATGCAGGTGAACTGGATGATCCCAGTGATTCCTGGAACATCCCCGTTTGTCTCTGACCCTGCCAGGGAGGGAAGGTGGCAGTGGAGCTCCTCCAGTGTGGGATGGTGTTTCCTCCTGTGGCTTTTCCAGCTGCTCCCGAGGGATGAGCACCCCGAGGGAAGAGCAGAACATCCCTTGCTGCCCTCAGGGACTGGAGACAGACCCTGCAACTCGGGATTTCAATCCTGCCTGGATTTCAGCCTCTCTCTTTTGGCTCCAAGGCGTCCTGAGCAGAGGAGTGGCTGTGGAGTGGCTCTGAGCTCCCCCTGGATCCCTCTCTTCCCCAGCTCTCCCAGCCCGGCTCCAGTTCTCAGAACATCTCCATGGCCTCCTCTGGATTTCCTCCAGCAGCTCCACATCCTTACAGACAACCAGGATATTCCCAATTCCATGAATTATTTCACGACAGAGTAAATATTTCATCCCAGGAGCAGCCCAGGCCTGGCTGAAATGGAACCTGCACAGCCTCAGTTGGTTCCTCGTGGGCCACGGGCAGCTGAGGTCAGCTCGGCAAGAGGATGCGAGACTTTTGTTCTGTTTGTTATGCAGAAACATCAGGACAGGGAAATGAAAACCAGCAGAGTTTTTTTCTTTTAAATGCTCCCAGTAAAAATGGTCTTGAAGACATCGGTGGCCAGAAGGTCTCCCCCAAAGAGAGGAGCCAAAAATGAGGCAGAACAAGGCCCAGACAGGAACCCTGCTCAGCATTCCCAGCAGAAAGCTGCTCCTCCTCCTGCAAAAACAACCTCGGGAAATGCCCCAAATCTGCTCAATTAAACCCAGGCTGAGTGAAATTCTGCTGCTTTCCCTGAGGCCGCAGCGAGGGATCCCTGCCTGCTCCAGGGCACGCGGTTAACACCAAACCGCATTTCAAACACAGCTCTGACAGGCATCTGCAGAAGGAATTTGTTATCTGAGGGTGACAGGAGAAATAATTGGGATTTGGATGTCTGGATGACAAGGCTGTGATAGAATTTTAGGCCTCTTCTATGAAAATTCCATTCAGATCCAAGCGGAAGATCTGACAGAGGTTTTAAGACTTGACCCCACCTGGCCAAAACCTCATGGAAAGACACCCAAAACAGTCACAAACAGCAGCAGCAGCGACATTCCCAAAACATGGAAAGCTAAACCATCCACTTGGAATTCTCTTAGCCTGCTCAGGCTATCAGGTCAGCTCTATAAAAGCCAATTTGAAAATAAAACAAGTCCCAGAGGCCCAGTAACGATGTCCTTTCCCCATTGTCCCGCCTTTGTTTGCGTGGAAACTCAGCACAGGGATTTGAGCATTCCAGAAATTTATAAACAGGGCATGCCTTGTTTGCCCACTCTTCCTACAGAAAGCCACATCAGCATAAACGGGTTTAACTCCTGCTGCAGGACCGCGCAAAAATGAAATCATTCAAATTAAGAGCTCTCAAAGAAGGCAGAAGCAAAATGGGCTGTGGGGATTCTGTAGGGAGAAATCCTCTTTTTAGGACCCAGCAACATTGCTGTCATGAACACAAATCTTCCTCCATTATCTAAATTTGGTTGCAATTAAAATAAATTTTTAAAAATCCAAAAGATTTTAAATTTTTTTTTAAATAAACAAACACACCAACACTGCTGCCCCAGCACCCTCAAAATTAATTTTACGACAACAATTACGGATTTTCAGTGTTTACTATGCGGATACAACCGGAATTAATTCTGTATTTACCATGCCTTAGGTTTGAAGCTATTTTAAGCAGCCACTATTCCCCGAATTCCTGTTGCCAAACATCCCGGGCTGCAATTAAACAAGAGTTACGGCTTTTAAAGGCTCTGATCAAAGAGCAGCAATTGTTTAGAGGTTTCCAGGGAGACTTTAAAAAGCCAGCAAACACCTGGTGGTTTGCAGAGGTCCTCCTGGGAGTTCTGAAACACCGAGCTGGAAATTGCACAAACGCCTCTGCGGTCGCTGAGCGATGTTTCTTTTTTGGCCCCGCAAATTAACGGGATAATCCCTCGGATAATTTATCAGCAAAGCCCCTGAGCAGCAAATCCCTGACGCCGCCGATCCTGCCGATGGTATTTATGTGCTGCATCGCTCGAATTATTGATTTCAGGTGCTGAAAGCAGCCTGAAAAGTTCTTCTTGTGCCCAGAATCACCATATTTTTGTGATTATTTTTGTGATATTAAATCGCCACATTTACATCCCATAGATACAATTCCTCAATATAGAAATAACGCGGTATTTTTAAGATTAAATGATAATAAAAAGACCGATACTGCAAGGAATTCTGAAGAAAAGCATCAAGCCCTCCTGATTTAATGAGATTAAGAGAAAAATAAACTTCCCATCCATAAAACACAACCCCAAACCCCAAAAATTTGCCATCACCTGCCTGTGGCTGAGGGACGCGGGGACTTCCCTGCGCTCCTGCCTCGCCCTGGATGGGATGGAACAAATCTGAGCGGGCTCATTGCCCCCTCGGGCTTTGGTGCTGCTGGCCCCGAGGAACATTCCAGTTTCCCCACAGGGATAAAGGGTCCTGTGAGCCCAGAGGCAGCGCCCATGAATGGGGCAGTGTTCGGGGCCACAGCCACTCCTGGTCCCAAACAATCGCTGCTTGTGGTTCCCCGGGCACAGCGGCCCACTGGCCACCAACAAAGGGCTGCGATCACCCCGGGAGAGAACACTCAGGAGAAATGCAAGATTTCCTCCAAAATCCACCTTTTCTGTTCCGTATTTTCTCTAAAATCCACCTTTTTTGTTTCATACATTCTCCAAAAATCCACCTTTTTTCTTGCGTATTTTCTCCAAAATCCACCTTTTTTTCTTTCCTATTTTCTCCAAAATCCACCTTTTTTCTTTCATATTTTCTCCAAAAATCCAACTTTTTATTTCGTATTTTCTCCAAAAATCCACCATTTTTGTTTCATATTTTCTCCAAGAGCCACCATTTTTGTTTTGTATTTTCTCCAAAAATCCGCCTTTTCTGTTCTGTATTTTCTCCAAAATCCACCTTTTTTCTTTCCTATTTTCTCCAAACTCCACCTTTTTTTCTTTCATATTTTCCCCAAAAATCCAACTTTTTATTTCGTATTTTCTCCAAAAATCCACCACTTTTGTTTCACATTTTCTCCAAGATCCACCATTTTTGTTTCATACTTTCTCAAAAAATTCATCTTTTTTTTTGCATATTTTCTCCAAAATGCTACCTTTTTTGTTTCGTATTTTCTCCAAAACTCCACCTTTTCTGTTCTGTATTTTCTCTAAAATCCACCTT
>VYZT01041007.1:817-16521 GCA_013400735.1 Pomatostomus ruficeps
AATGGAATGAAAATAAACATTGACATGAAATGAAAATTTTAAAACCGAAATTAAAATGGAAATTAAAATGAAAATAAGAATAGAGATGTAAATTTTAAAATTAGTATTAAATTAAAAGAAAAAAGGAATGAAATTAAAATAAACATTGACATGAAATTGGAATTTAAAAATTGAAATTGAAATGGAAATGAATATGAGAATTGAAATGAAAATTTAAAAATTGGTATTAAATTAAAAGAAAAAAGTAATGGAATGAAAATAAACATTGACATGAAATGAAAATTTAAAAATTGAAATGAAAATTGAAATTAAAATGAAAATAAGAATAGAAATGTAAATTTTAAAATTAGTATTAAATTAAAACAAAAAAAGTAATGGAACGAAAATAAACATTGACATGAAATTGGAATTTAAAAATTGAAATTGAAATGGAAATGAAAATGAGAATTGAAATGAAAATTTAAAAATTGGTATTAAATTAAAAGAAACAAAAGGAATGAAATTAAAATAAACATTGACATGAAATTGAAATTTAAAAATTGAAATTAAAATTAAAAAATTGACATGAAATTGAAATTTAAAAAATGGAAATGAAATTAAAACTAAAAAAAGGAATGAAATGAAAATAAACATTGAAATGAAAATAAAAATTGGAATGAAATTGAAATCTAAAAATTGAAGCTAAAATTAAAAAATTAGGATAAAAAGGAAACTAAAAAAAAGGAATGACATGAAAATGAACATTGACATGAAAAGATAAACGGAAATTAAATTAAAATTGAAATGAAACTAAAAATAACAATTGGAATGGAATTAAAATTTTAAAAATGGAAATGAAATTAAAAATGGAAAGGAAATGAAAATAAGCATTGAATCTAAAAGGAAAACGAATATGAAATTAAAATTGAAATGAAAATGAAAAATTGAAAGGAGATGAAATGAAAAACTGAATTGAAATCAGATTTGAAATGAAAATCAAATTTAATAAACTGAAATGGAAATTAAAATAAAAAAACTGAACCGAAATGAGAATAAGTGAAAGATTGAAATGAAATGAAAATGGAAATTAAAATAAAGAACAGAAATAAAATGGAATTAAATGAAAAACTGAAAGGCAAATGAACAAATCAAAAGGAAAATAAAAATTGGAACAAAATAAAAGTGCAAATGAAATGAGAAATTGAAATGAATTGAAAACAAAAAAATTAAATTCAATAAATGTGTCAAAATAAATGAAAAACGTAAAAATCAAAACAATTTAAAAATCTGTAGATAGAATTAAATTAATTAAAAGTAAATAAGAAATGAAAATTAAAATTTAAAATAAGGAAGCAAAAATTAGGATTTAAGAAAAACTTAAAAAGTCAATGAAATAGAAATTAAAAAAGAAAATGAAAATAAAAAATGAAAGTAAAAGAAAAATAAGAAAATAAAAGATGAAATTAAAGAGTCATGAAAACACAAATGAAAATAAACCAAACAAAAAATTAATGTAAAATAAAAATATGATAACCATTAAAATAAACAATAATTAAAAAGGAAAATAAAGCTGAAGATGAAAATCAGAATTAAAAAATAAACCTTGAATGGGAAATGAAAAGAAAGTTAAAAATAAAAAATCAATAAAACCAAATATTAAGCAAAAATTGAAATCCGAGTGAAAATAAAACTATGGAAATAGAAGTGCAATAAAAATATTAAAATAAAAATAGGAACAAATAGAAATGAAAATAAAAGTGAAAATAAAAAAGAAAAGATGGATGAATAATGAGAAATGAAAGTGAAGAATGAAAAAAATAAACTGAGAATGAAAAATAAATAAAAGACAAAATAAAGATGAAAATAAAAAAGAAAATTAAAACAGAACAAGGAAAGGAAAATAGAAATAAATAAAATATAAATTAAAAACAAAAATTAAAAAAAGTGCAAATGAAATTAATAAAATGGAAAAATAAAGAAGGAGAAAAAAATTAAACGAAGATGTAAGAAAATTAAAATAAAATGGAAATAAAAGGAAGAAAATAAAAATAAAATGGAAATACAAACCCCAATTAAAACGACAACGAAAATGCAAATTTAACCAAACGAGACGGAATTGAAAATGCAAATCCAAACAAATCAACAGCGACAATGGAACCAACCGAGGACTCAACACAGAGACAATGAAATTCCTGAAAATAACACGGAACTCAAAACAAGGATGGAATTCCGGGAACGATCCCAGGGGGACGGCTCTGATTGGGCGGATCCGGCGGGAAATGAGTTTGACACCTCTGGTGGGACCAACCCGACCCATCCCGGCGTTCCCGGTGCCGCGTCCCGCCGGGAACGCTCCGGCACAGCGGGAATGTCTCCGCCTTCCATGGATCATCTCCCGGTGTTCCCAGGATGTCCCTGGGATGTCCCTGCTGGTGTCCCCCAGGAACCCCCGGAGCGATCCGGCTCCCGAAATCCCAAACCCTCCTGGAGCCCCAAATTCCGCCTCATCCATCACCCACTGGGAGGTGGCATCAACCCATGGGGATGTCCAGCACCGGCGGTGGAGGATTTGGGATAACCAATGCCGGGATCTACTGAAATTCCCAACTTTTTGGGGTCAAACGGCCCCAAATTTGTCTCCTCCTTCTGCCCTGACCAAAAACCACCTCGGGAGATGGGAAATGACGGCTCCATCCCAATTCGGGGTTTATTTTTTGGAAGCTACTCAAGAAGAAACATCTGGAGGTGGACTGTTGGTGAAACCATGGAATCGTGGAATTTTGGATCCAAAGCTACTGAAGGAGAAACATCCGGAGGTGGAATGTTGGTGAAACCATGGAATCGTGGAATTTTGGATCCAAAGCTACTGAAGGAGAAACATCTGGAGGTGGAAATGATGGTGGAACCATGGGAATCACGGGAATCGTGGAATGGTTTGGGTTGGAAGGAACTTCAGAGGATGGGAGAAGCTCCAGGAGCGGAGGAGACGCCGATCCCACAGCAAAGGTGTCAAAGCTCATTTCCTCTCGGATCTCCCGTCGGATTTCCGGGAAGGAGGAGGGTGGGAAAAGCCCCCACAGCACCGGGGGCACCTCCGGGAGGGATCTTGGATGAGTTCCTCATCCACTTTTCCATGAGGAGACTCAACCAAGAGGAAAGGGACCAAATCGAGGGGTTGTGACCTCACAGAATCACGGAATGGTTTGGGTTGGACCATAAAGACCATCCAGGGACACCTTCCGCTATCCCAGCTCGCTCCGATCCCCGTCCAACCCGGCCTGGAACAATTCCAGGGATCGGGAACAGGCGCGGAAGCCACCGGGCCGCGCTTCCCGACTTACCTTTGGTGTCATTCACCGGATCCATGTGCCGGTAAATGTATCCTTCTAGGTAGGAATGGAATTTGGGAGTGGGCGGGAAGAAGGCCAAGCAGATGGCCATGAGCTCCCAGCCGCGGGCCAGGCTCTCGTATCGGAAGTTCTCGGTGGTCTGCCGGCACAGCTGGATGTAGAGCTCGTCGCGCAGCCCCTGCATGCTCCAGCCCTTGGTGGCGATCTCCAAGGCCACGTTGAGCTGGTCCGTCTTGGCGCGCCGGTCGCCCATGTACATCTGGATGAGCTTGAAGATCTCGCACGCCTCCTTCTTGACGTTGCGGTCGTTGGTCATGATCATGGGTTTCTTGATGGACTCGCTGCTCCAGGCCAGCATGTTGGCGATGGAGACCTTGCGCCGGAAGAGCCCTTGGGTGTGCTTGTTGAAGTGCTTGGAGGCCCAGTTCTCAATGTCCGTCTCCGAGGAGGGCTTGCGCAGGTTGAAGGTGGGGAAGACGCAGCTGGCGCTCGGCATCATGTTCCGCGTCTGCCGGCTGCTCTCGAACTGCGCGCAGGCGCCGAGGTCCTCGGACTGCGGGGCGACGGGCGGAGAGGTCAGCGGGGATGGTGGGATGGTTAACTGATTGATTGATCAATCAATCAATCAACCGATCAATCAACTGATCAATCAACCAACCAACCAACCAACCGATCAATCAACCAACCAACCAACCAACCAAGTAATGAATCAATAAAGCACTCAGTCAACCAACTAATCAGTGAACCAATAAAGCACTCAATCAATCAATCAACCAACTAATCAATAAATCAATCAACCAACCAAGTGATGAACCAATCAAGCAGTCAATCAATCAATCAATAAATAAATCAACCAAGTAATGAACCAATAAAGCACTCAATCAATCAATCAAACAACCAAACAATCAATAAATCAGTCAACCAACCAACCAACCAAGTAATGAACCAATAAAGCACTCAATCAATCAATCAATCAATAAATAAATCAACCAAGCAATGAACCAATAAAACAATCAATCAACCAACCAACCAACCAACCAACCAAGTAATGAACCAATAAAGCACTCAATCAATCAATCAATCAATAAATCAATCAACCAAGTAATGAACCAATAAAACAATCAATCAATCAATTAAGCAAGCAAGCAAGCAACCAAGTAATGAACCAATCAATCAATCAATCAACCATGAACCAAGCAAGAAATCAATAGACCAACAAACCAACCAATAAGGCAACCAATGAAAAAACCAATGAATCAACCAACCAAAAACCTGATCAATCAATGAACCAACCAATCAATCAATAAAGCAATTAATCTACCAAGCAACCATCCAATGAACCAACTAATCAACAAAACAATCAATCAATCAATCAATTGTCCAACCAATAAATCAACCAACAAACTGATCAATCAACCAACTGACCATTGGAGAAACCAACAGACCAACTGACAAATGCATGAACCATCGAACCAACCAACCAATGAATCGATCCAACAAACCAGTCAATCAATCAATCAATCAATCAGCCAACCAGTGAACCAACAAACCAACTGACCAACCAACAAACAATTGAATCAATCAATGAAACAATCAACCAAACAATGAAGAAACCAACCAACAAAACAATCAATCAACCGATCAACCAATTGTCCAACCAATAAATCAGCCAACAAACCAATCGACCAATGAATCCATCCAACAAACGAATCAATTGATCAGTCAACCAATCAATGAATCAACTCTCCAGCCAACAAACCAATGAACCAATGAATCAACAAACCAATCAACCAACAAATCAATCATCAATAAACCAATGAACCATTGAATCAACCAATGAGCCAACAAACCAATCAATCAACCAAGTAATGAACCGACGGACCAGCTAACAAACCAATGAACCAATCAACCAACCAACCGACCAATCAATCAAGCTTTGGGCTCCACCCATCCTTTGGGGACACGCCCACCTGTGACATCCCCCCAGGGAACTCCCCCCGCCCAAAATCACCTTCAGGGGTGCTTCTCCAGCAGCCACAGGAGGAGGAGGGTGGCTCCTCCAAGCCATGAGCAACGTGGATGGTCCTTCCTTACATCCTGAGGGACAGGAGATGCCCAGGATTTAACCTGGACCTCTGCAGAGCATCCAGCTGGGAAGGACCCAGAGGAGCCCTGTGGACCAGTGGCCTCCTCCTACTGGAACCAGCACAGCTTGTGGATGTCACCCCAGGAGGTGGAGGGACAACCGAGCAGCTGGTGACCAGCACGGAGGAGGCAAATGAGGACAACTGGGATGGACAATTCCGTGGTCCCGCAGGACCAGCCAAGGTGGCTTCATCGTCTCCTCTGCGACATCCAGGCCGGCACCACACGGGTTTGGTGGCCCCGGTGGCCCATGGCAGGGAAGGAAATGCCACACCCTCCAGAGGTGACACCGCTGTCCCCACCTTGTTGGTGGCCCTGAGAAGGGTCTGTGGGAGAGGTGATCCAGCCCAGGGACCTCACCCAGGGAGAAGGGAAGGACCACATGGGTTGGGGACATCAACCTTCTCCAGTTGGTCAGGCCAGGGAGTGACACCAACAGCAAAATGCGATGGACCCCCTGCTGCCAGAGCCAACAGCAAATTAGCTTCAGCCCTAATCAGCTCTAATTAGCACCTAAACGAACTTGGGGGAACACTGGGATAAACCATCGAGTGTCAACGGCAAATGGCCGTCATCTCCTGCCTGTCCCATGGGGTGACCACCGTGTCACCTCAGGAAAATTAGGGAATCCTCAAGGGAGAAGGTTCTGGAGCCGCATGGATGGGGCTTGGATGCACCTCGATGTGGGGACGCTCCACTGGTGACAGTCATGACCATGACCATGGAAGAGTTGGAGGGGATCTTCAAGGTCATCCCGTTCCAATGGCCAAGGACACCTTCCACTGTCCCAGGGTGCTCCTCGTGTGGCTCTGAGTCCTTGGGGACAATTGTGCCTCGGGAATTTTCGGATGCAACGCTCCACCGGTTCCCTCACACCTTCCCATGGGCTAAAAAGGCATTTTCCAGATGATTTACTGTTCCTCAGGTCCATGTCCAGGGGTCTTGCTGACACCAAGTTCTGTCTTCCAAGAAGTTTTCCAGGTGGGATTTATCCCCACGCGTGGCATCATCACCCTGATAGCCTTTCTCTGCCTTTTCCAGCTTTTTCCTGCCTTTCCCAGCCTTTCCCTGCCTTTCCCTGCTTTTCCCTGGAGGGGAATGGCCTGATGGAGGACATCCAGAAGCTGATGGAGGACATCCAAAAACCAGGGAAACATCTGATGGGCTTGGAATCTGAGCACACGGGATGCACCAGCTCCACCAATTCCGGTCAGAGCACCCAGCGGCTCCTCTGGAATGGGAATTTGGGGCTGGAGGGATCTCCAGGACTGGGGGCAGCTCAATTCCTAGGAGGGAACAGGCAGCCCAAAACCTTGGGAAGAAAGTCCTGGAAAACTGGTGGCTCTTTCATGCCAAGGTTTTGAGGGACCACCTTGCTAAGGATCAACGTCTTTGAAGGACCATCTTGCTAAGGATGAACTTTGAAGGACCACCTTGCCAAGGACCAACTTCCCTGAGGGATCAGCCAGGGATGGGCACTCAGGAATTCCCTGGGAACCGGGAGTATCCAATCCCGGTGTGGGATCACCCCAGGGACCATCCCACCGGATCTATACCGGAGAAGCTTTAACCAGGATTGACCTCACGGGGCACACGGAGAATCCCCAAAAACCGAGGACATTCCCAGAGGGGCGTTACCTGAGATGGATGCAGGTAGGGCTCGGGGGAGGCCAGGTTGGTCTGGACGGAGACGCTCTTCTCCAGCAGGATCTGGGGGAATCCCAGCTTCTCGAAGGTGTTCCTCTTCCAGTGCTTGTTCTCCTGCTGCGCCAGCGCCTCGTCCTCGCTGAACGCTCGCACCACCGGGCCCGGCATGGGCAGCGGGAGGGCGCCGTCGCTCTCGTAGCCCGAGCCGTCCTTTTGGGAATCCCAGCTGCTCCGCTGCTTCATGTGGTAGTGGGCCTGCTGCGCTTCCCATGCCAGGCGCGCCTGCGCCAGGAACGGCTCCGGGAAGCCCCGCGCCGCCTCCGCCTCCGCCGCCTTGCTCTCCGTCCGGTTCATCGGCGACCGGTTGGGTCCCGGCGCGGCTCGCTCCTCGCCCAGCTCGCCCAACGCCTCCCGGTCCCCCGAGCCGTCCGTGGAGGAGGCGTTGGCTTCGTGGGTCACCGAAGGCTTCCGGCTTTTCCTCTTCCGGGTGGAGGGCGAGTAGCCGGTGGAGGACAAGGTGTCCTGCTGGCTGGACCACGACATGGAGTCCTCAGCCTGGGCCACCTGGGCCCCCGTCGGGCCCGGGCAGAAGTCGGGTCCCTCCATGGTGCTGTAGTCGCCCGATTTGATCTCCAGGCGTTGGTCCCGCACCAGGCAGGGGCTGTGCTGCAGCGAGTAGGAGCCGCCGATGGGGTTGGGGGAATATTTGTGCCTCAGGCCCGTCTTCATCTTGGGGCTGGAGCCCGACTGCTCCACGTAGACCAACTGCCGGACGTACTCCTTGCCAGCCGGGCTGTACTCCAGGCTCATGAAGCGGTCGGGACACTTCTGCTTGGTGAGCACCAGCTGCTGGTAGGGCGAGTTGGAGCCTTGCTTGGGCGACTGGAGGAAAGGGTGCGGCTTCCGGATGGGCGACTTCTGCGGCGAGCCGGCCTTGTAGCTCCCGCTGGCCTCGTACTGCATGTCCACGGGCGGCTCGTCGTAGATGGGCGCCTGGTACTCCATGGGCGGCTCCTCGTAGAGCGGCGGCTCGTAGGCGTAGCGCGGCGACGAGGGCTGCGACTCGCTGGAATGTTTGCGGTGCTGCGCCTGCAGCGGCGAGCAGAAGGAGTCGCCCCGGCCCAGCAGCGGCGAGCAGCTGCCCACGTGCTCAGCCCTCTTCAGGAAGGGCGACTGCTTCCGCTCCGGGAAGAACACGGAGTTGTCGGCGTCCGAGGAGAAGGTTTGGAGGTTGGGCGATTGTTGGCCGCCCGAGGGCCGGCGGGAGCGGGAGCCTGGCTGGTTTTCCGGGGCGTAGCCGTTGCCCTGGTGCAGCAGGAAGCTGGGCTCCCGATCCGTCACCTTGATCAGCATCCGCTCCTTGGTGCCGGCGTTCCATCGGAGGGATGAGGTCCTGCGGGGGGAAACGTCACGGGAAGGGTCAGAATTCCAGCCCCGAATCACTGCTCCCAGAATTCCCAACCACCGCGGAGCCCAGAGGATGGATATTCCCAAACACCCCAAAAATGGAGAGATGGAGATGGGATTGGATGTTGGATGAAGTGTGGAGTGACAGGACACAGGGAATGGCTTCCCACTGCCAGAGGGCCGGGAAGAATGGGATAAAGGGAAGGAATTCTTGGATGTGGGAGGGGTGAGGGGCTGGGATGGAATTCCCAGAGAAGCTGTGGCTGCCCCATCCCTGGAAGCGTCCACGACCAGGCTGGATGGGGCTTGGAACAACCTGGGATGGTGGAAAGTGTCCCTTCCCATCCAAAATCCATGGATTGGATATTGGGATGAAATTCTCCTGTGAGGAATTTTTCCCTGGCAGAGCGGATTTTCATCTATCCCTGTTCCAAGCCCTCGGGAAAGGCCATGCGGGCAGAGGACACTCAGGAGAACGAGCAGAGATGGATTTTACGGAGCCGCCCCGGCTCACAGGAGGGATCCGAGTGGGAATTGGCTGTTCCCGAGGCACAGGGAAGCACATCCTGTCACCAATCCCACGCCGGAACAGAAGATGCCGGAGGCACCGTCTGCTCTCCCAGTTCTCATTTATTCCCAGCCGTTTGTCCCTTCTGTCCTCCGGGAAAAGGTGGAGTGAGCTCAATCACTGAGTTCCGAGGGAAAAATTCCCAGAAAAAGCCACCAACAATTCCCTGCAGGAGGCTCCGCTGTCCCTGGAGTTTGTTTGTCCGCTCCAAAAGATTTGGGAACAATTTATTCCTTCCTTTTCCACCTTTGGAGCTCCTGGGGACTTGAGCCTCCTGTCAAATTCCTGCTGGATGAGTTTGGGTTCCTCCTCCCTGTTTTGATGGATCTCAACCCTTCATGGAGCCCTTCCAGACCCTCAAAATTCCCTCCGCGACCAGGGAATCCTGGATTCATGGAATGGTTCGGGTTGGAAAAAGCTCATCCAGTTCCACCCCCTGCCATGGGCTGGGACAATTTTCCCTATCCCAGGTTGTTCCAAACCCCATCCAATCTTGCTCTGCTCCTGAAAAATCTGCTTTTCCTGCCCAAATCNATGGATGGGAAATTGGGAAAAAATTCCTCCCTGTGAGGGTGGTGAGTGGCTGGGATGGAATTCCCAGAGAATCCGTGGCTGCGCCATCCCTGGAAGTGTCCAAGGCCGGGTTGGAGCAACCTGGGATGGCGGAATTTGTCCCTGCCCACGGAAAGGGGTTGGAATGTGACGGTCTGGAAGCTTCTGTGCAGAAATCCACGTTTCCGCTCTCCCTCCACCCCCGCCCGAGCACAAATCCCTCCTAAATCCAGGTGTTTTAACTCGAACCAGGTGAAGCGGCCGCTTCTAATTCCCGGCTTTGCAGCTGGCATTAATATCCCGGCCCCGCGGCATCTGGCGGATCCGAATAAAAAAATCCCCAACGGATTCAAACCACCTCGCGCCAGGCCCCGGGCTTTCCATCCAAATATTAAAATAACGGGAAGCAATATTCCTGAAAGCTGCTCTGGATTACGGCTGAACGTCAAAAAAAAAAAACAAAAAAAACCGCTCCGCCACGGAATAAATGGAATTTTGTGCCGGCAAAAGGAATCCCAAAAAAGCCCTTTTTGCGCTCAAATCGCTGCCCAAGAAATTCAAGGGGTGCTGGAGCAGAAAGCAAAACCCGGCCGCCCCCTCCTGGCATGGGGCATCCGGCAGAAATTCCAAGTATTCCTGTTATTTCTGGCTTGGCACCGGGCTCTCCCTGCTGTTTTCTCCGCGTACATTTCCATGACAAAGCGCTTCCCAAATCCCTCTGAATCTCCCATCGGAGTGGAATCGATTCCTTTGGGAATTTTAACTACACAAAATTTCCCAATTCCTTTGGGAATTTAAATAATTCCCGCAAAATTCCCGTCTGTTTTGGGGGAGGGTTTTTTTTCCGCGTTCTCCCAAATCTCTCCCCGCTCCTTGATCTTCTTCCGACCTTTGGGAATTCAGCGAAGGAGGGGAGAGGAGAAATCTCCACATTCCGGCTCCCTCATCCAGGAATTCCTCTGCTTCCCGATGTTTTTTTCTGGAGATTCACAGCTCCCCCCTCACCCTCATTTATGCTGGTGAGAATTCCGACCACTCGCAGCTCAAAACACCTCAAAATCCCAACAAAACAACCCAAATTATGGATTTTTAACATTCCCGACGCTTTTAACGGAGCCGAGGGACAGCTCCACCCCGTCAAGGTGGGATTAAGGGAATAAATCACAGCTGGATGTAATTGGAATTATTTTAGCATTTTCCTGTTTTTTGACGGAACAACGCGGTGTTAAAATCAGGAATATTCCCAAAAAAGACCCAAACAGCTCATTTTTCCATGATTTCTTTCCATGATTTCTTCCCCTGCCCTGGTGTTGTTCAGACTTCGCAGGTGAAGATTAAAATTTGGAGCCGGGATTAAGTGGATTTTTCCTTCCCTGGAAAAGGGGGGAAAGCCCCGATTCCAACGATTATTTCAAACGTTGATTTCCGATGGGATTTGGCGGCACGGGAAAAACGAAGGATCCCTGGGCACCCCCCCCACTATTCCAGCTCCTTGTGCCATCCCAAAATTCCCACCGCGCCCTCGCTCTTCCTCACCTTCCTCCCCCGGCCGCGGGAATCGGGAGCATCTTCTCCCTCCACCTTCCACCCGAGCTTAAAATTCCCTTTTTTTCCAAGGATAAACCGGGATGGGAATGAGGGAAGCAGCCCGGCCTCCCCCCTTCCCTGCCAGCTTGGGCACCGCCTGCTCCGAGCGCATCCCGCTGGGAACTCCGGGGTCAGGGATGAGCCGGCGGCGGAAAAAACCTCCCCGGTGCCTGGCGCGGTGCCCGACGCTGCTCCGGCAGCACGGATAACTCCGTGAAAAATGCAGGGAAAGGTGAGCGGCAGAGCCTGAAGCCTCCCAGGATCCATCCGAATTTTTCCCGCTTGGAAAACGTCCTTAGGACAGAAATCCAAGCCCCTAGAATCGCGCAAAACCTCGTATTTTGTGCTAATTTGTAATTAAATTAAGTGAGAGGAAAAGAGGATGAAATCCCAAATACTCCATCCTTAAGGTTTTGATGCTCCTCATCTGTTGTTCCCAAAAATTCACATGGAATTCTGTGGAATTCCGTGAATTGAAATATCCCAGGGTTCAGACTGCACCTGGAATTTTAAATTCCTGCTCAAGTTTCTCAGTTTTTGTGGTTTTGGGATTTGGGGTCCTCCCAACCCCACCACGGCCTCTCCAACCCTTCTTCCCCAATTCCAATCCCTCTTCCCATCTTTTTAGGAGCCTGAAAGTGTCACTTCCTCCTCGGAATCAATTTTTTTTAGGAAGCCTTTTGATAGGTTGAGGCTGATTCCTAAAAAAACCGGGATGAGGAAGGTGAAATCTGCATAAATTTGGGTAATAAAATGGATTTTCGGGGAAGAAGTGAGCGCCGGGATCAAGTTTTCCAAGGAGCTGAGGGCTCTTTGTCCATGGAAGAACCACGGAGAAGGTACAGAATTCCCAATGGGAGTGAGATCCCAACTCTCTTTTTTTCCCATGAGGATGATTTCATGGATACAACGAAATCTGTGGGATATCCAGGAAGCGGAAAATCCGATTTGGTCTTTCTGGGGGGATGTTTGGAGTGATGGGAATGCTGAAATTCCCACAAAATCCCAGTTTTCAGCCAATCCCTGTCGACATTTAATGGATGTCCAAGACCTCAAGAAGCTTCTCCGCATGCAATTCCAACTAAAATATTCCCAAAGGATTATACCCATCAAAACACCATTTTTTAAAAAATTCCCGTTATTTTTCCAACAGGAGAAGGTGAAACTCTTGGGAATTGTCCAATCCCTGTCTCCGGATGGTGCCACGGGATCACTTTTAGCTCCGAGTCCTCAATCCTGGATCTCTCCGGGAAAACATCTCCCACGTTCCACCGCTCCGGTGGCATCGGCTCTAATTAACATCCATGGAAGTTGATCAAAACATGAGGGAGATAATGACCCATTCCTTGCCACCCCATTCCCGATTTTTTTAGGAGGAGCAGGGCCGGGAGGATGAATTTTTCCCATTTTCCGGCAGCTTTTTGAACGCCGCCTGGTGGGATGGTCAGGCCTGGACGTCGGAGGCCGCAAATCCATAACCGAAGGATTTTATGGGATGCGGGCGACGAGGAAACACCAAAACGGATTTGGGTGAACATTCCCAAGGAATCGCTTGGCTGAAGGTCAAGTTGAGGTCACTCTGGGTGGACATTCCCGGGATAATTCCGAATTCTGGCCATACTGCCCTCCTCGCCCTGTTGGTTTGGGACATCCACGATGGATCAATCCCGTCAGGAATCCACCAGGAGGAAGCACAAAACCACCACAACCCGTCCTGGCAGCGAGGACACGGACGCCGCGTTCCCGGGAGCCGATGGGCGCCGCTCATCCCGATTAAAACAATCCCCCCAAAAATAGCCTCTTTTCCCTGAAAACCCAAATGTCACGGAAAACAAGCGGAGATCTTTCCAGATTGGAGAGGGAGGAGGGAACGCCGGGAAAAGGAGCACAGAGGAGCCTTTATCGTCACGAGGAATCAGATGGAGAAAGTACAAAGAGACCGGGAGCGACATTTCCCGAAATAGCCGATCAATAGGGAATCTGCTCCCCGCCAGCTCCGGAGTTCCAAAAATGGCGATTTTTTTTTTTTCAACTCTTCCCTAATTCCGAGTGGGAAGGAATTCTTGGATTTGAGGGTGGTGAGGGGCTGGAATGGGATGGAATTCCCAGAGAAGTTGTGCCCAATCCCTGGAAGTGTCCAAACCAGAGGAATTCCCAGGAATTCCCACCACCAAGAATAGCCATCAACCCTCATCCCTTTTTTCCCAAAAAATGGGATTTTCACCTCATGGCTCCCCAGGGAATCAGTTCTGCTCCTCTTTCTCACTTCCAAGTGAAGCAGGGAACAGATTTGACTCAAAATATTGGGAATGGTCACATTTATAAACTCTCGGTTGGAACCTCCACACTCCGAAAGGTGGTGCCGGAATTTTTGGGAGCCGACCCCGATTCCCTCCTCATTTCCCCAATTTCTCTGCTAGGAAGTGATTCCTGGTGACCACGAGAAGATCCAAGACCTCTTTAAACATTCCCGGATGTGGAGGTCCGGGAGAAATAGAGGAAGACCAAGCCAAGGATTCCATGCGGGTGAAGCGGCCGCGATCCCGCTCTCCTAAAACACCCGCGGAAAAACCCGGATTCTCCTTGCTGGAATGAGGGATTCACCACGGCTTTGGAGCACGTCCGGAGGAGAAAGGGAGAAGGTCCTTGATGGTGAAGATTCCTGGCCTAAAATCCAGCTGGAGCAGCCTTGGACCTTCCGTCCATTGATTGGCCAAAGCAACCATGGGATGAAGACAGAAATTCGGGATTTCTCCCGCAAAAAAGTGGATTTCCGGATGGGAAGATTGATTTTGGGTTCACAAAGAGTTCAACTCCCTCAACGAGGACACGAAGCAATTCCGGGAACCACGAATCCAGAGGGAATGACGAGGGAAAGGGTTAAGGGCTGGGATTGTAACTTCCTGGATGATGGGATTTGGGATTCCAGGACAAAAGCCTTCCAGGCGGACGGAGCACGATGATGTCATCCCCTTAATGACACCCACTAATCTTCATTAGGTCGGAAAATTCTCCTGTAGGAATTGTTGGCCGGGAGCTCCGAGCCGGGGCTGTCTAGGAAGCGGAAAAATCCTTCCTGGCTCCCGAGTTGCAGACCTGATTTTCCACCTGATCCTGGAATTTTCAGGATCGTTTCGCGAACGACTTTTGTAAGCGGATGGATCCCAGGGATGGATCTGAGGGAGCTGTGGAAGCGTTTGAGGGCTCATCCCACTCCATGTGGAGTTTTTGGATTCCATCCTGCTCCAAATCCGCCACCTCCGTGTCGGCACGAGCCCATGAGATGGTCGGAGATTCCCCAATCCCATTCCAAAGGTCCTGGAAGCGTCCAAGGCCGGGTTGGACGGGGCTTGGAGCAACCTGGGATAGTGGGAGGTGTCCCTGCCATGATCTTTAAGGTCCCATCCATCCCAAACCATCCCGCGATTCCATAATTAACTCTTCTCCTCGTAATTAACCCCATTAATTCAGGAATTCATCCCGAGCTCTGATCCCAGCCCGTGGCGCTCGCGGGGTTAAACCGGAATCCCACCCCGCGGAGCTCGTTCTTCCAGAAGGAAGTCCACTCACAGCTAATTAAGCAAAGCCGCTAATTAGCTCCTTGGCTGGCGGCCAGAGGGGGAAGGGCACGGAGGGCTGCTCCGCGGGTTTTTATGGGATTGGGAAGACGACGGAGGCGTCTCCCGCGGCGCAGCCGATGCCGACGGCTCCCGTGTGCGGTGACACCGAAAATTTTAATTGCCACCAGCCCGAATCCACGTTGTCCCCATCACCGGCAAATCCCGCCGGATTCTGGCCCGGCTCCGGTGCCAAACAGAGGAGGCCCCTGCCATCCCTGCTTCCCAAATCCCGCTCCTTCCCACTTTTCCTCGCTTCCTGGGAATTGCGTCCACCCTCTCATGAATGGGATCAAGTTTTCCACGGATTCTCCCCGCGCTCAAGGCCGGTGAGGATAAAATCCCGATCCTGTCACCCTGTTGGTTTTCCCGCCTGGAATTCTCAGGATTTTCCCCCCTCTCTTCCTTAAGTGGCAATTAATTCCGGCACTCCTGGGAGAATTGCAGGGAAAGGCCGGATGGAACGCGGCCAGCGCCGCCGGGGGATTTTCCCACCCGCACGCGTCATGGATCGGGATGGATCCAGCTTGGAATGGCAGGAAAACGTGCCAGGAAAAGGGATGAGGAGCGTCCTGCCCTCCTGCTCCCTGTTCCCAGCAGGAGCAGCCACAATTCCAGAAAAAACCCAGGAATTGGGGGTTCATCAAAACCCCGGAGCAACCAGGCTCCGTAAATCCCCAAAATCCGGTCTTATCTTCGTCTCGGAATTGTGGGGTTTGACAAGGACCTGGTGGGGTCCAGTGGGGACTTTTGGGGTTCTTTGAGATTTTGGGGATTCGGGAAGGACTTGGTGGGATCTAACGAGGACTTGGGAGGGTTCAAGAAGGAGTTTTGGGGTTCAGTGAGGATTTT
>VYZT01041009.1:0-10025 GCA_013400735.1 Pomatostomus ruficeps
TGGGTCCTGTAACTTTATTCTGGGAAGAGGGGCAGCCAGGGACCTCTGGCACAGTTTGTTTTAAACACATACTCCTACAGATGCTGTGCTATGCAGAGAGAGTTTAGTTTACATTCTTCTCTAGCTGTTAGCCCTGTTAGCTAGGGAAGAAGAACTTATTTTTCCTTTCCCTGGACTGCAATAGCCTCGGCAGCCTTCTGCCGTTTCTTCTTCTTGCACTGTTTGGCTTGCTTTTTCGTCCGAAAATCAGACCTTTTCCGGGGGAGACATTAGACAGGACCCTGCTGGGAGCTACTTTTCTTAGGGGAGACACCCTTTTTGGGACGTTTCCTCCTAATTTGTCTCAAAACCGGGACAGCCTGGAACTGTGTGATAATGCTTCTAGCTGCTTGTAACACAGCAGGTTTGAACTGGGAGGTAGGATGCTCCTGTGAAGGAAGTTAACTGGGAACAGAGTGAACAGCCTCAACAGCAGTCCTGATCACAGGTAACTGCAGTACAAAAGCTCACCAAGGATTAAGGACCAAGCTCCAGTTGAAATTGAATACACCACACAAAGTAGAGCATCTTTTAACTTTCCTACATCTCAGATAGGTCTAACACTGGGATCGCATGCCTCACATGGCATGTAGAAGTTGGGAAATGAAAGTAATGTTGTGGTATATAACCTCCCTCCCACCCACTAATGATTGCTGACAATTTACTGACAGAATTAGAGTCAATGACAGTTGTCCTGAAGACACAAGGACCTCAGTTCTGAGAGAACCCATCTTCCAAAAGCCAGGCCCCAGGATAGGTTAGACAGCAATTCTAAGAAATACTCTCTAACAATATCAGGCTATTAGAGATTCCTGTGAGGTCCAACTAGTTACCACCCATGACAAGACAACATAAACTGTTTCCCCAGCTGAATACCTTTCTCAGAGATCAGCTGCCTGGCAAAAAGTATAAAAACTGCAAGAGCAACCCTCAGCTCTGTAACAATGGGAACTCTTGTCATAGCTCCAGAAACTAACTGCCTGTCCTGGGGTGATTTTTATGCTCTGGTTTTTTTCTTTTTCCTATCATCTGCTTAAGCCCAGGAACGGGTCCTGTAACCTTGAGCTAGCGGAGAGAAAACGTGGCATGGTTTGCTTTTATCTCTTTGAGATAAAGCGCAAGTTTTTTTTTTTCCAGTAGTCTGTCCAGCTGTGAGTTAGGACAAAGGTTTTTTTTCCCTTTCCCCTTCCCGCTGGGATTGCGGTTTTCTTTTGGGTTTTTTTTTTCCTTTTTTTGGACTGTTCGGCTTGTTTTTTCCTATCCAAAAAAAAATCAGACCATCTCCGGGGGAGACAGTCTGCGGGAGCCTCGCCAGGAGCTGCCGGACACCCTGGCCCAGCTGGGTCAAATCTCCAGGAGGAGTTGAACTAGAGAAAGGAGAGACTCTGAAAAATCCATCATCTTTCTCCACAGTAGAGAAGGTTTACAGTCTAATATTATTCGTTTTGTTTTGTTTTGCCTGCGTGCACCTTGCTTGTCAAATAAACAGTTCTTTTTTCACATTCCTCCAAGAAGATTTTAATTCCGAACCTTGGCTGGGGGGAGGGGCTGTAATTCTGCCTTTTTAGAGGAGACACTCTTTTGGAGTCTCCTCCCAAAATTTTGTCTCAAACCGGGACACTGCTACACCTCCTCATTCATGTGAGGGGAGTTTGATGCAGCTGGAGAGTTAAGATGCCCCCAATTTTTCAGCGTTACTTTAAGCAAGCATGTATCCCACGGAGTCCTCCATAGTTTTAAAGGTACAAGCAGCTAACCAGAAGGCAATCAGAATATACAAGCCTTTTTACATGGGAACTTTTATTCTTATTGAGATCTGTACATTCAAGTTGCACATACTTTTAAATCTTTGATGGAGCTGGAGCACTGGATCACAAGAGCCTGGTCTGTTTGAACACTTTTAAGTTTATGCCTCAAAAGTTGCCAGGAAACTTGTGACTATTTCCTTCAACTTAGCTTCTGTCTGGTCAGAGATCTTCCCTTCAGTCCTGTTGAGAGAGTTTAGTTAAACTTCCGACACAGAAATAGATAGATGGTCAATCCCTAAGACAAAGAAAAAAGCTTCACAGCAAACCTTCCCATTTCTAACAAAATTAGCAGATGAATTAAAACATTTCTGTTTGATGCATGAATTTGTACTACTATCAAAACACCCCTTCTCCATTTTAAGCATCAACTAGATTTCCTAAGAACTAAAGTCATGAAGCTGAGCTCTGGAAAGCTGGAAGGCTGACTTAATTTCCAGTTCTGGTACAGGCAGCTTAAGGCCTGATGTTCTGAGATACACTAAATTGACAGTTCAGTGACCATTATCTGCACTCCAGCCATCAAGTCAACACCCCTGGGATGAAGCAAGATAAATCATCATACCTGATTGTGGAGAGGAGGGCCTGGTGTTGGCTCACTACATGAGCTAGGAAAGCACTCTCAAATTTTGTGATCTTGCTGGGCTCCAGCTTGTCCAAGTGACCTCTTACGCCAGCATAGATGACTGCCACCTGCTCCTCAATAGCCATGGGAACTGCAGAAAAGAGAGCACTCATGCCATCAGTAACTCTCACATCAGGACACATTAGTACTACGCAGTTCTTTCTTTGAAGATCAACTGCACATATACAACATGGTTCAAGCAAGTCTGCATTTACCATGTGCACAGAATGGACGTGGTAAATGCTGCCACAAAGACCAATCTTGTTAGCACAGGAGACTAATGTGAAATGCAGACTTCTTAAGTTCAAGACACTCACCATACTGTCCTTGTTTGAGAAGCTCTGTCAGACGTACACCACGGTTCAGGAGCTGTTGTGTGGCAGCATCCAGATCAGAGCCAAACTGGGCAAAGGCAGCTACTTCACGATACTGAGCCAATTCCAGCTTCATGGTACCTGCCACCTACAACACAAGATACAGGTCAGACTGAGTTTGATCACCTTTTCAGCATATCTAGGAGTTTGCAGGTTATCTTCAGGTGACAGTTGTCACAAGTCAGCTTTGCTTTCCATACCAGAAAAGTGAATCCCAAGATTCTGACATATTATTATATGCATTTCTATATATCCCACTGTTGTGGTTTTAGTAGAGGGGAGGGGGCCATAAAGACAGCTCCTGTGAGAAGTTTCTGGAGTTCTTCACCATTTCCAGCAGAGCCAATCTCTGATGGCTCTGAAGATGATGGGCATGCCACTGGCCATGTTTGGGCCAATTAGAAAGGTTAGTTACGCCTCTGTGATGACATATTTAAGGAAAAATCAAAACAAAATGTACACACAGCTGCTTTTAGTTAGAGAAGGAGGAGGATGTGAGAACATGTGAGGGAAAACAACATGGAGGCACCAAGGTCAGTGGAGAAGGAGGGAGAGGAGGTGCCCCAGGCTCGGGAGCTGAGATTCCTCTGCAGGCCGTGGTGAGCCCATGGTGAGGCGGGGTGTCCCCCCTGCAGTCCATGGGGGTCCATGAGGGATGCAGAGCCACCCGCAGTCCGTGGGTGAGGTGCCAACATTTGAGNGAGTGAGTGGCTGCCGTGGGTGCCTGGCACTTAGCCAGGATCGAAACCACGACAGATTTTTAAAGGTTTAGTTTATTTCTCATATCCTCCTTCTAACTCAGGTAGTAATAAATTTTCACTTTTGCAACTTTTAAGCTGAGCCTGGTTTGTCCTTGGAGCGTTTTCTCCCAGTTCCTTATCTCAACTCATAGACCTCTGAGTTAATTCCCTTGGTTTTTTCCCCTCTCCTTCCCTCATCTGCCCAGCTGTGGCAGGGGAGGGAACGAGTGAGTGGCTGCCGTGGGTGCCTGGCACTTAGCCAGGATCAAAACCACAACACCCACCTTTTAATATAAGTATGCCTCCCTAAAACAGTGATCATTGATATTAAACCTCTAATTCCATATATGGACTAAAAGTACAGGGTTAAGAGAGCATTCTCTATTTCTAGTTAGATCAGTACCCAGCCCAGCATACTGAAACTTAATCCTACATCTTTATGCAGATACTATTTTCCTTTCTCCCCCACCTCACTCAACAGGTAATGAAAATATCAGAGAGATCCTCAAAGTTTGTTCTTTTATAGTTTCATAACACTAAGGAATCCAAAGCTTTATTCCCTCTCTATTCACAGCTCTTTAGAGTGAAATGGGTTGGAAGGCCTACACACTACTCATCTCTAGCAAGAGGAGCAGCAGTTTCATGCTTACCTGCTTCATAGCCCTGGTCTGAGCAGCAGAACCTACACGGGACACAGACAGACCAACATTGATGGCTGGACGGATACCTTTGTAGAACAACTCAGTTTCCAAGAAAATCTG
Source organism: Pomatostomus ruficeps (assembly GCA_013400735.1). NCBI lineage: Eukaryota > Metazoa > Chordata > Aves > Passeriformes > Timaliidae > Pomatostomus > Pomatostomus ruficeps. Next base: position 4,345 of record VYZT01041009.1, read on the forward strand.
TAGGAGACAATTGTTTTATTATCTTGGTCAGAAGCTTGGAAGTCTCCTCAGAGACCTGCCAGTAAATAACACAGACGTACACTGGGATACGAAGAAGTCCTACCTGTCCATCAGTGATGGAGATGACATTGGTTGGAATGTAAGCAGACACATCACCAGCCTGAGTTTCAATGACAGGCAAGGCGGTCAGAGAGCCGCCTCCAAAGGAGTCATTCATTTTGGCTGCTCTCTCCAGCAGGCGAGAGTGCAGGTAGAACACATCACCTGGGTAAGCTTCACGGCCAGGTGGACGACGCAGCAGCAGAGACATCTGACGATAGGCAACAGCCTGCGTGGTATAAAGAAAGCTTTCAGACCTCAGTAGCTCATTTAACATTTTGAATTTCTAAACTTGAGGTGATCTTACAGATACAAACACCAGTGTTAGACTATGAGGCCTATAAACAATGTTTCCTGACCTGCTTGGACAAGTCATCATAGATGATTAACGCGTGTTTTCCATTGTCTCTGAAGTATTCGCCCATGGAGCAACCCGAATAGGGAGCCAGATACTGAAGGGGTGCTGCATCAGATGCTGTGGCAGACACCACAATAGTGTACTTCATGGCATCTGGAAAGAATTGGAGAAACACACCACTGAGTATATTACCTCACCATGCCTGTAATCAGCAAATACAACACACATGTGAAGAACTAAGTTGCTGAAGCAAGCCCAGGCAGCATCACTACATTGTTACAGGAAAGCCCATTGTACTAGATTAACGTCTGTTAACTAACTCAAGAAGTTTCAAGAGCAAGTTCAGAGCCACCTAACACTTGCAGGCTTCTTTCTCATTTAAAATTAAACTTTAACCAAGACACACTTTTGTTCTAGAAGTAACTCAGCCTGGAAGTCCATGGTTTCCTGGCTGCTGCAAGACAATACTATCCTTTGTTTCACAGTCCCAACCAAATTACTGTCCTAAAATGTGGGGGTTTTTTTCTTGCTAGTTATGACTCTGCTTGACCAGTAGGCAAGAGGTAAGGTACCTGATCTCTTGCAAGCTCTGTTACATATGCAGCCTTGATCAATGAGATCACTGTTCCTGAAAAGATGCTATCATTTAATCCCTTATGTTTGGACAGTAAAATCTCTCCGCTTAAATTTTTAACTATCATTCACACTTACATGCATATGAAACACATCAAGTCCATATAAATACTTGTAGGCCATAGCTTGTCACCAGGCCTGCCAAGAGGAACCTCTCAACTCAACTCTGCTAGGAAAAAAAAATAGGCTGACTTTTCCAGAAGAAATTCAGCAGTTTTGGGACCTCAAAATAGTCTCTAATGTGATGTAGCAAAAATAAGGGGTTGTTTTCCCCCCAGATACCTAGAAAGATTTCTTGTCCACAAAAGTAGTTCATTCATTTAACAAAAAACAAGAATTCTGTCTGTACTTGCAGCTAGGAGAGGTCACAGCAGTATTCAGCGTTATAATGAGAACAGGATGTCACTAGTTACCAGGCTCAACCATCTTCAAAAATCTGTACCTGCATCAGTGAGCCTCTTCACCAGCTGAGCAACAGTAGATCTCTTCTGGCCAATTGCAACATAGATACAGTACAGCTTCTTCTTTTCATCTGTTCCATCATTAAAACGTTTCTGGTTGATTATTGTGTCAATTGCAATTGAAGTTTTCCTGGGTAACACAGAGGTTGATAAATTAAGCTGCCTGCAGTTCTCTACAACCTCTACACAGTTTTGTGTTCAGTTCTGTACATTGTTGCACACTGCACTCAAGTCTCTGTTTAAGGAAACATTTTTGGCTTGGGCATTTAACTTACCCAGTCTGCCTGTCACCAATTATCAGTTCACGCTGGCCACGACCAATTGGCACCAAGCTGTCTACAGCCTTAATCCCAGTCTGCATAGGTTCACGCACAGAGATTCTGGGAATGATCCCAGGGGCCTTTAAGCCAACTCTCCTACGTGTCTTAGATGCAATAGAACCCTTAAAAAGAGGAAAGAAACTGTTGCAGTCTGTATCACATAGATACAAGCAGAGGTAGTAAGCACCTAGTTACACTTACCTTCCCATCAATTGGATTACCCAGGGCATCTACAACACGGCCCAGCAGCTCTTCCCCAACAGGAACATCCACAATGGCACCAGTCCTCTTCACAACATCCCCCTCCTTGATCAGTCTGTCATTACCAAACACAACAACACCAACGTTGTCGGGCTCCAAATTCAAGGACATACCCTAGGACAAAGGCCACATTATCCTGAGAAAATCCATACCAACATCTACAAAAACTTTCAGTTTAATACCAATGTGATCATTCTACAGTGTAGAGTATGCAACATAATCTACCTCAATCTTATTTGCAACAATAGTCAATGTTCTGCTTTTATGAACAGTGCATCTATTTCCATATTGGTTAGAGAACCTGCCTAAGCCTTCAATTTACCACATAATTATACTGCAGCAGTCTAGCATTGTCATTTATCTCTCTAAAAAGAACAGAAAGGATAAGCAGGATTCAAATACAACATTTATCTCTTGCCTAGGAATTGTATGAGGGAAAAGCACTAGCTTATTCTCTGGCCAAGGTGAGTTAGGTCATAAAAAATATTGGAAGAGCTGTTGCAGTACTCTTGGAACAGTCAGACAGCTTTTTAATTCTAATGTAGAATGAGGCTGTTATTCAACAGTAAACAAAAAAGCCAGTATGAAACCAAAGAAAACAAAATCCAATAGGAGATTAGTTCTACTTCCTAGATAAAGACACATAAAATTCAAATGTTAGCCAAGAACCAGATACTGAAAGCAGAGTGTTATGAATTCAAAGAATATTTGCTTTTTGTAGTATTATTTCAACTAGTTACTACTGATTAAAGTTGAAATTAAGTTTGCAAGAGGTTCATATGGGTACCTCCAAGAACAGTCTCATTCTCCTTTAAAAGTCTTTATTCTTTTAAAAATATATTTCTAGGCTAAACAAACCGCTTTAGTGAAAGCTTACTTTCAGTCCAGAAGAGAATTCAACCATTTCTTCTGCTTGGACATTTCTTAGGCCATACACACGGGCAATACCATCACCAATTGAGAGCACACGGCCAGTCTCCTCAAGTTCAGCAGAGGTGTCAGCTCCCAAAATACGTTCCTCAAGAATAGAGGATACCTCAGCAGTACCTGGGAAGAGACATTTCACACCCAACTTAGCACATTAAGGCAAGATATTAATTCAGCAAGCTTGTGTTAAATTCACAGGTCAAGGTGCCCTCTCTGGTATGCCACGAGGTCTAGCAAGCAACACGCTAGATGTATAAGATAAATAACAGCTTCTGTATTCCCAGCTAATAAAAGCAGCTTCAAGACACCATTACAAGACAGCTTTAATTAAAACATTGATGACTGTTTAGTTACCAGTTTCCTTCATTATGTCTTATACTATTAGCAATCTCTCTCTCTAGAAAGAAATTAGATTAAATAATCAGTCTTAGGCTCAAAACAGATATTCTCACTCCACTTACAGAGTGGTTACTTAAACTGGAGGCATCAAAACACCCTGTGATTTGTAATCCAAGATCCAAATATATTTAAAGGAACTTAATACATTTAAGAAGCAAGTTGTTCAATACAAGCTGTAAAAATGTATTCTCCATATTCCTCAAATTTGTTTGGCAGTGTACCTCCAATAACCCTTTATTTCCTCAGCTAGGAAACAGTAAATAAGATTGCGACATTTTTATTTCCTAATACATTTAATAACCCCAAACCACTTTGAAAATTGTATATGAACCACTATCAAAAACACAGCTATGCAATGCCACTGTTTTCTCTAAACACCAAAATGCTGGCAGCGAAACAGTTATGTTCAAGGACATAACACTGGCAGGCCTGGGAAAGTCATCTGTTCCTTCATACTATTACAAACAAGACAGAAAACTAGAATTTGAGGCTTTTTTTTTTTTCCAAATAATTCTGCAAGAGTTCTGAATATCAGAATAAGATAATTCTGAATGGAATCCTCACAAAGCAGGTAAACTGTGTAAGCTGACATGTGACTACTCCTTGGTTTGGACATAATCTGAATAGTTATTAAAGTGAAGTCTGCTGGATGTGACCACGCAAAAGTTCAGATAAATACTGTAGGTACATAAATGTCCTCAAGCATTCTGTCCACTGACACACACCATATTCAAATTCCCTTTTGTCTGATAGAGCAAGTTCTTAAACCACACTGTTATATGAAGACCTTTCTCAGACTCACCAGTTTTCTGAAAGCATGTTTTGGAGGCATGGAGGTTTCTTGTAACAACAAACACTGCACCCAGGGTGCTTCTGGAAATCTAAAACAAGTAATTGTTTCAGTAAATGTCCTCATTCATTAAAAAAAAAAAAAAGGTTGAGCAATAACACAGTGACATTTTTGATCATGAGCTTATACATTTAACGTGTCTAAGTTTTGAGTTTAGCTCCACAGCACTCCATTCACAAGTTTTAGTTATGGAACCAAGCCCAGCACTACTAAGTAAGGACAGATGGTAAAAGAGATTGCTCTAAATTATTTGCTGCATTTTTCTGCATTGCACTGCTGTCACCACCACAGTATCATAGCAGATCTCAAAGCAACACCTCCTCTTGCTTGCCACCTTTGTGCTGAACATCAAATGCTTGGAGCAGAAAGAAATCACCACAACCCTCACGGTTCTCCACAAGGGAGAAATAATATTGTGTCTTTTAAGAGTTGGCCTTCCTAAAAAAAATTATCTAAAAAATTTCTGGTATGGCTAGAACATAGACGAGAGCAAAAACTGTGATAATGAATGCAATAACATGTTACAATCCTATGTCCTAAGTAAAGCTCCCAGTGCCGTTCCAGGCACCGTTAATGCTATTTCTCTGAACGCCTGGGCAGGCCTCTCCTCCGTTCACCTTCACAAGGGACACCAGCGGGAACGGGTCGGGACAGATCTTCACATCCTCGCTCTCCCCACCAAAACGGGAAGAAAGAAAACACTACCTGGCAAAGGTTTTCAGCGTAAATCTCACACCTTGATTGGGATCTGGCAACTTTCAGACATTAACCTGAACCGCAACAGTGTCAAGCCACATCACCGGGGAAGGACATGCCGTCCCCTAGACCTCCTTCCCCCCCACCTCTCAAGTGAGGGCACCCTCGCTCTCTCAGCAGTAGGTCTGGCCCCGCTGACACTCAGCGCTAAGGTGAGCCCCCCACCACAAACTCCCGAGAGCGGGAGGCCGCAGCCTCTCAATGTCACCGCGGCCCCCAAGATGGCGGCGGCGGCCACCTCCCACCCACCACCTCCGCTCACTGCAGGGAGGGAAGAGGGCGCTCACCAGGCCGGCCTGCCGCGGCAGGGAGCGGGCGAGGGAGGCAGCCACACGGGCGGAGAACATGACGATGGCGGCGACGGCTCCTTCAGAGAAGGCTGAAGCAAACAGAAAACAAGTGCCGGACCCGCACTTTCTCCACGAAATGGCGGCAGCTCTCCCCGCCTCTTTTTACGACGAGGCCACGCCCAGGAGATACGGCGGGCGGGGCAGGGCGAGTCCCGGAATTGCTTTCCCGACGGCTCTTCTCAAGCGTCCTGGCGCCTTCCCTCTCCCGCGCCTCTGAGCGATGGGGGAATAGATGCATATATATATGAAAGGAATGAGAGGGAAGTG
>VYZT01041010.1:4427-18592 GCA_013400735.1 Pomatostomus ruficeps
TTCTTTCCTTCCCTTACACCTCCATGAAGGCTGCTCTGGCAACACCTCCGTGTTCCCTCTTACTCTTTGTTTTTGTAACAGGGTGGACTCCAGACTCTGAATATTTGTGCCTAGTTACTGATTTTTGCATGCACTACTTCTTGGGTCAGAAAAGAGAGAGAGGGAGATTGTGTCGTTTTTATGAGCTTATCCGGTCTGAAGGTACATGGGGTCTTTCAGAAGGAAAAAGGATTTCTGTTGTTGAATTTCAAGCCTTCCACATAATAGTGGAAATATCAGAAATTCTTTACAAAGGTTGCAAATAGTATTATAATTGAAAGTCTCAGGTATCATGAACAGATTGTTCATTACCAGTGCTCCCGTAATACTTTAAATTAAGTATACTACAGTTTTAGAACTGAGATCTGTGTAATTTTGTCAGAGGAGTTCAATGATAGAGATTAGAAGATGTCTGTGAATTGCTAAATGAGAGTCAGGTATTACAGTGTCTGATAACCCAGACAGTTTAAAGTTTTATTGCATCCAGACTGTGAGGTTTATTGAGTTTTGGTTTTGTTGCAGTTTTAACAAGATACCTGTCATTAGAAAATGGGAATAGAGGGTTCAGTTCCTGAAATGAAAAATTAATATGGTTTGTTGATATCATCAATATTTTTATTGGAGCACAAAGTGTCCCCAGATTGTAGATTACAGTTTCTTGTGCTAGATTCCCTTACTCAGAATAAGCATACTGACATTAATTTCCCTTGCATAGTGAAGAAAACGGAAGTAATATTAGTCTTTAAATAAAATACGAGTGACTATTTACAACAGTCAATTGCTTTTGAAAATAATTAAATCACAAAGTGAAATTTTTGGGAAGTGCAGAAGGCATTTATTGGATGTGATTATTCTGATGACATAACAAGGCTAATGAAGAATATTAATACATTTAAGGAATAAAATGGAAGCTATTTCTTGAGGCTTTTTCAAACTTCTGGTTATGGTATTCTTTCTCAGCCAGAAATTGCATAAGAGAGCTGGATCAAAAATGCCTTGTGTGAAAAAGAAGTCATGCGATTTAACACAGATAGAGTTGATTTTAAAAAATGTCTGTAATTAGATGCATAATTCTTGTGCATAATTTACATGCAATTATGTATGAAAATGAGATATGCGCAGGCATAAATGGCTAGCTAAGCACCTCACACACAATCACAGTAATTTTGCACAGAAATTAAACATGCAGTTGCAAACACATTTGAAAAAAAAAGTCCAGTGAGGAGGAGAAATTTGAATTTTTTCTGAGCAGAAATTGTGTTAAATCCTCAGTCAGGAGAGGGGGGAGTAAAAAGCATAGAAGTGAATAAAAATATAATTGAATATAAACCAGTTTATGTTCAGTCGTGATAGAAGAAACAAAACCAAACATACTTTACCATTTTTATGAAGTGTCAATCTCACTAGTGTAAATTTAGTACAATCCTGAGTAAACAGTGGTGTCAAGCTGTACCACTGCTCTTCTCCTCTATCTCCCCTCCCTGGGAGGTTGTTTAGGCTGGGGGCTTGGGGGGCAGTCTCAGTGTTTTCTGGCAGCTCTTTGAACACTCTTAGTTGCTTTCTGCCTTAGGCTAGACTTTCTCTTCAGGAGGAAAAGCTAGCTGGACCATTCCCGATGCTCTAAGTAAATAATCCATTATTTTTCTTGCCATGGCTAGAAGGCTTAGTCACAGACCAGAGCTTTTATGCTCCTCTGATGCCTGCAAAAAGGTGGTTCTTGCCACTTATGGTACTAAAAATAAAATAAAGTAAAAAAACCTCACAGAATTTTCATCAAGTTTTTACTGCTGATTGTTTTCACAACACATTCCCAATATCTGAGCTATCCTATTGCACCCCAGACAACAAAAGCAACAAAATACTTCAGTGACATTCATACACATCTCCAAAGTGTCTGTTAAAAAAAGTTTGTATTGTGAAGTTTTTGGTAATGATTTTATTGACAACTTTTAATTTATTTTTGCAGTAAAAGCAGTAAAGAAAATGTTGGTTTTTCTCAGTCTCTCAGCATTTGTTCTTTGAGTCCTGAATTATCTTTTAGAGAATTTTCAAGAAAATGTCTTAATAATGTTGCAATGTATATTTAAAATTAATAAATTAAATACTTATTATCTGATCTTTTAATATCTGTCTTCCCAATGACAGTTGAAAAAAATATTTTAGCTATTCTTGAATACAGTAATTTTAATCCAATTGTAATCAGAATTTTACTGTTTCACTAAAGAGCATGCTTAAACTTCTTAGGGTACCAGAACTGTGTATACCTTGATTAAGGTAAATGCCAAACCCTGTTAGGTTAGGCATTCTAAGGATCATAATATGTGCTTATAAATAATAACATTTTAATTATTTTAATTTTAATTTAAACGCTGCAATTCCTACATCTGTCTTGTATATTTTTTTCTTCCTGTTTGTAGTTCAGATAGGCAGCTTCCATATTTGAGAAAAAAATGGTGATGTTGCAACCTTTTTTTATTTCTCTCGTCATTGTCTTTTTCCTTAACCATTTTTTCTCCTTGTTTAGGAAAGTATGTCTTTAGAATATATACACAATATGGTGGAAAAAACTTGTAGATTTATTTAATTTATTCCTTTTCCACATTAAAAAGTGTATACTTTTTTCAGCTAAACCAAGGCTCACTGCTTCCTTGAGGGTATAGTTCTGGAGTGGAAGCACTGATAAATTCCACAGTCTCAGTAGGATGTGTCTGAAGGAGAGTGTTCTGGAGGCAGGGAGGGTCTAGTGCTAATCTACATTCGGCAAAGACAGAGCTGGTAAAAGCATTCTCTGACTTTTGTTGCCTTGTAATAAAAAAAATTACACAGTGCATGTCTCTGCCCAAGATAGGAAGGAACAAAGACCTCCATACTTAGTGTTGTGGTATTTCAGCACCTTAAACTTAAACATGTTCATTTCTCAGCTCTGTTCTGAGGGAAGTCGGGTTCTGTGTTCTCCAGAGGCTCGTGGGGTAGGAGTGAGTTAAACTATGGATTCCCCATTCTTCCTTCTTCTGCATGCATCTCTGTTACCAGGACACAGCACTGGCCTCAGATGTTCATGTCCTCTTAAAAACTTATTCTCAAAGGTATTGGTTACCTTCAACTCTTGTTCTCTGCCACAGTCACTTCAAACAAATTCTTTTTGCCTTGTGCTTGGTTGTGCTACTTGATTAAGCTATATGTGTGAAACTGGTTCAAAATGAGTCTGCGCAGAAGTAGAATGCAGGGTAGAAATAAATATGTATGATCTTCTAAATCAGTGGTTCACAACCTTTTTGAAGTTGAGTGGCACTTGAGAAAATTGGCTGTGCTCTGTACCTTGCTGAGGTCAGCTCTGAACACACGAGGAGCTGTCACCTTGCTCTTTTGTTAAGTGCTTGTGTACTTGCTGGTTTTATGGAAATTATAGTAAATCTGCTTATAATGTGATTGGCTACGTCATTCAGTGCTGTGTATCATTCTGTAGCCAGTCTGTTAGGGGCTATATGTTTACTAGGAGCTCCTGTGGGAGAATATGTGTATTCTTGGGTGTAGTTTAGAAATAGTCAGTCCTGTACTTACGGCAGAAATATTGGATATACTACACCTGTGAGATGCAGTGATGCATTTTATGAGTAGTGAATCTGTCCCATAAATCCTGGAATTTCCGTGTATCCATTGTAAAGGAGAAACTGCCTGATTTTATTTTTGGGTTTTTTTCCTTCCTGGGTAAAGTGTGTGTGTATGCACTGCATAATGCAGTAAATCTGATAGCTCTTGGACATGTTTCACTGCATGCAGTGTATGGTGAGTCTCACCCGAGCTGTGCCAGCAGGTACATCATGGCATTGTTACACGTGCTGTGAATGTGACGTTTTCCAGCAAGCCTGTGATACACGTGGTGTATAGCTCAGTCTTACATGTGCAATCAATATGTCCAGAATTCCTTCATATACAGCAGCCTGGATAGAGCTACAACAGTCCTGAAGCTGAAAATTTGGATAGAATTTTCATGGGCAAGATAAGACAGTATTAACCAAAGAAGGACAGTGGCCTTACCTAAGTAAAAAACCCAAAACAACCACAAGAAAAAAAGACACCCACCAAATAAAACATTTTCAGTTCTTTTTCATCTGGTCAAGTAGGAAAGGGGGACAGACCAAGGGCAGTCCAGCTTCTTGAGGGATGACAGAGGAGTGCAGCGTGGGACATCTGAAAACATGGGATTCACTTCTGAATAGAGACCGAAGTGCTTGCATTAAAGCTACTGGTGCTCCAGGAAGATTAACTGGGCAACACCAAACTGACTGTGTATCTTAATGCTGCATCTAAGCTAATAATTCCACTCATCTTCAGTCCCTGGATTGCTGCTCTTTCCCTGGTTTTCCAGATAACTACTGCCTGCCTGCCAGATTTCATTAGATCCATGCTTGTGAGCTGCCACTGCCTTGCATGTGAGGCAGACATGGGAGTAACAAACCCCGTTAGTGTCTCCTGATTCATTCCAGGTTTGCTGAGGAGCATCTGTATCCCCCTCTCTGACAATGTGGAGATACCTGCACTAAGATGAGTTCACAGTAACACCTACATCATGTTGCCCATGTAATGGGATTATGTGGCACAGGTTGGCATGTATTCTACTTTCTGTCCTGTTTGCATAAAAGTGTGACTGTCAGCATTCCTGGGTTTTTTGTTTGTTATCAGTGCCAACAATCTTTGGTAGTATAATGGTTTCTTTCATATGTGATACTTCTAAGCGTGGTTTATTTTGTAACTGTGAAAGTTAATCAAAGTATTAGATTTTGGTAAGGCACTGTTACAGTAAAAGATTTTCACATACAGATCTACTTTATTACTGTGTTCACAGAAATTTAGCAAAACTTATAATAAGTGTAGGCTCTTGTTCTGAAGATTTTTTTATGGTTTTGATGTAGACAACATGTACTAATAGAGGGTATAAAAAGCAGTTGCAATGAAAATTCAACTTGCCATCTGTGCATTCCCATTGCTAACAATATTGCCAACTTTTGTTTAACAAGCAGATGAGCCTAAAGTAAAATTATATATCCTCTAATAGTGCAGCTCCTTGCACCTTCTGCTGTCTCCTGCCCAAAGTTGCTGTTTCATTAATAATGCTTCTTCAGCTGTTTTTTTTACATAATTGTTCTCTAACCTAAATCGATGACATTATTCTTAGAAAAAAATCCCAACTCTCTTCCCCAGTGTTATTTGGAAATAGATTATTTTGCATGTCTAGCTTAGGACTTGCCACACCAGCATTTGTCCTGGCACTGCTGAGGAGCAGCACCCGTCAGCCATGGATGCAATACCATGTGGTAACAGAGGGAATATATAAACTGGATCTGCTGTTGATAGACAAGTTGGTCTGGACTCACAGTCGTAGCCAGCCCTAAGCTCTGTTCTGATGAGTCGGCTGTTGCCCTGCTAATACGACTTGTATAAGTCCAGCTCAGTAATTCCTACATTGCACTGAACTGCACCATGTACACCTACACTTTAAGAATGACAGAAACTTGGTCTACTGTTTATACCACCTAGATACCTGATCACAGAAACTTAGAGAGGCAGAACAAAGAAAAATGTGATATTCTGTTCACTATAGTCCTCATTAGAAATAGTGCTAGAATGTTTATAGGGAAAGGTGGTAAGAGGCTGCAGAGGCATTTGCCTGGAACTAAAGGTACAGAAATTCTGCACCTTTGAAAAGATGAAGGATTTAATTGACTCGTTCAACATCTTAGAAAGAATCCATGTCCTTGTAAGTTACAGAATCCCAAAGTCTGTGACTTGGTTTGTCTATTTAGATTGTGCCTCTTGAACTTCACACCATGAGTCATATATAAATCACACACATATATATAGGTACAGATACATACATGTATATATGTAAATCTTGAATTGTAACACTAGTTTAGATGGTAAATAGAGCACACTAAGAAGAAAAAATGATCCTAAAATAACAAATATTTTTTCCTCTCCTTTATTTTGGTAGTGTTGTTGCTGAGGCTGAAGGAATTGAGCTGTTAATGAACACCTTGAACGCCCAGAGAGATGGAGCCATTGCCAATGCCATTGCAGTGCTAACAAATCTGTCCCTGCAAGAGCCAGCCCGTGTCAGCATCCAGCACCACGGTGTCATGAGTGCCCTTGTGGGGCCACTGCGCTCAACCAACAGCCAAGTGCAGAGCAAAGCAGCGTTTGCTGTGGCTGCCTTTGGTTGTGATGCTGATGCACGAACTGAGGTAAAACTACTCTTTGAGGCTGTGGTTGCTGATAACATTTCTAGTTCTGAGGTGGGAGTTATATTAACCTGGAATTTGTTGTGTCTGACCTAGAAGTCCTGAGCTTTCGAGGTGGTTACTTATTTTTTATTTTTGTGAAACTTTTTCTGCTGAATTTAGCTCAGTTTTTTAGGTTTTGGAAAGGGTTTTCTTTAACTTGTATTTTCATGACTGTGTTTGCTTGCACCAAATTTATGCTTTGCAGCTCTTCAGTGGCTTCAGAGAGCTTTAACCAGGGCTATATCTTGATCTGTATATTTAGGGGGGTTAAACCTCAAGGTTTCTTTCAGCTGCTGCTGTCAACTGAACTTTGAAGATGAGAAGTTCAGTCCTCTTTACACTCCCTCAGTGTTCTGTTGCCCATTTTCAAGGCCTGAACAGCAATGTTTGACCTTGATTAATGAGATACTGGATGTGCATGGAGTAAATGTATTTCAGACAAAACTCAAAATATAATTAATCCTTTGATCAGTGACTTCCAGCAAGTTGAAGTCTTTGCTGTTTATGAATTGGTCATAGTATTTTCTTCTCATAAATAAGAATGATGCTATGTGCATTCATAAATCATAAGCTGGGATTTTCTCATGGGTCAAGGCTGTTAATTAGGACATGAATAAGGGGCATAGATAATTAATCTACCTCTTTCAGTGTCCTTAAAATGTCTTTCTCTTTGAAAGTCCAAATGAGCAGTATTTCCTCCAGCATGTATAGGAAAGATACTGTAGCACACAAGAGAATAGGATGTTAATAAGATTGTCATACATACAATACAAATTCAAATGTATTGTGATGCAAATTAGTTGCTAGGAGGCACCAGAACACAGAAAAAGCTGTGTAAGTCTCTGTGGCAGTCATGGGTTGCGTAGTCTCTTCAGGCGCAACACTGCAGCCTAATAACTGAAAAGGGAGGCAGAGCCAGAAGGGATGTCTGCCTTGTACCACTCTGAAGCTCCAGCCTATGCAGAGTTCACAGAAACACAGAATCCCCATAAATGATTTTTTTCCAGCCCAGTGTAGCTGTCTACAAAGCCTGAATGTTGCGGGAGGTGAATTGCACAGGCTGTTCTTGCTGGGATGGGTGAAAGACGTAAGTGGCAATGTCTTCACTTTTTTAATAGTTAAGAGATGCAGGCGGACTGGGACCACTCGTTGCATTGCTGCATTCTAAGAATGAAGAAGTCAGAAGAAATGCCTGTTGGGCTGTTACGGTCTGTGCAAGTGATGAACTAACTGCTGTTGAACTGTGCAGGCTAGGGTGAGTAAAATAGTATCAAAAGTCAGAGGAGGTGGGAGAGCTCCATTTAAGTCAATCTTTACATATTTATATCAGAATAACAAAGCTTTCTGATAAGCTGAAACTACTTTTGCACCACAGATGTTACAGATGAAATGGTATTGATTTTTAGGAACAGAAGTCTTCTGATAAAATATAAGTCTGTAGAGAGAACTGTCTAGAATTATAAAACATTAATTGTTTCTGTGACTGAATTAGGCTTTATATTGAAGATAAAATATATCAGTCAATATTAGGGACTACAGTGGCCCATACATTTGAAACTGAAATAAAGGTTTCAGACTAAGTTTAATGTACAGTAAATTGTACATATTACACACAAGCTAGATTTGATTTACAAGCTCTAGTTAACTGCAGGTGTGCTGAAGTGTCACCTAAAAGTAGCTCTGTTTTATTCTTTCTTAGAAACTCCAATTCCATATATTAATATCTGAAGTACAAAAGCTGGTTTAGGTTATAAGAATTATGATACAGGACTCCTCAGACAGGGCGACTCTTTTAGTTACTGTTAAATTAAAAGATACGTAATTGCCCTGCTCCCTCTGCTGGGCATTTCTCTGATGACTGCACAGATACTTTAAATCCATCTATGAGGGGGTTTCTGAGACTCCCAGGAATTCAGATCAGGACCTCAAAGGTGATATTATCCATCTATCCTAGTGTGAGACTGAATAAGGTACACTGACGTATTTTGGCTTGGGTAAATACTGATCCTGAGGGAGTTCCACAGCTTTCAGAGGTAACCTGTGCCAGTGCTAGAATATCCTTACACTTAGAAGGGATTTCTCAGTTTTAAATATCCCTTAAAACAAATCATGTTGTCCTGTTTTCAGTGAGATTGAATAACCACTTTTTATAGCAATTGTGTTTAATTCACTGAATTTTCTCATTTTCCATGTCCCTCTCTGTTTCCTTTCATGACAAAGTAAAAATGTTCGACAAGTTTTGTTTGTATCATTTCATCACACACCTCTGAATTTCTGTAATTATTTTTATGCCATTTTGAAGTACCATCTCCCAGCCTGGATGAGGTACTTCAGGTGAGGTCATACCACCATCAAACGAAGTTCAGTAATTATTTTCTGTATCTTGCATATGGCACTGTTCTTATTTAATCCCTTTTTGTGACAATATCAAAGTAGGACTCTAATTTATGTGTCCTTTGAGTTAGACAGCATATTATTGATGATAATAATACATTAAGCGTAGTTTTTCAGCTAGTCAGGCACTACTTCATGTTATTTTCATGTAGCTCTGATTTCCCTGACTTGCTCATGAGTATCCAAGTAGGAATAAGTGAAAAGACTTATTAAAGTCAAAACATATCTCAAATTCAGCTCATATCTCACATCTACTTCTTCTGCCTATATGTTAAGTCAATTATGCTATTGCAGCAAGGATTAGATTGACATTACATGATTGATTCTTGACAAATACACAATGGCTATTTCTCATTTCTTGTTGCTTGCCAACTGATTGTTTAATAATTTGATATGCTGTTCTTTGGACACTGAAATTTGGCTCAATGATTTCTATTATAATTTCCTTGTTCTTAGTTTTTTCAAAACTAGGTAGTATCTTTGCCCTTCTCCACTCTCCAGGCATCTAGCCCAGAATTTTTCAATACAATTGTAAATAGTTCCAATGTTGCTTTTGTAAATTCATAGAGTGTGTGAAGTAAGAGCCCTCAAACTTGCTAACTTTATCTCCTCAAACTTATTCTAGACATGTTAAGATTGCTGTTTCTACCTCCTTGTTAATATTACTGCCAGGCATCTGCTTGAAACCTTTCTATGAAAACTGAAGCAAAAAAGGCATCTGACGCTTCAGTCTTTTCTGTGCCATCTGTTACGAGTTTTCTTCCCACACTGAGTAATAGGCCTACGTTTTCCTCTCTGACTTGTAGCATATGAAACATTTATTTCTGTTTTCGTTCTTGAGTAGTTGTGTCTCACTTTGCCTGTGCATCTTTTGGGTTTGTCCCTTACTTTTTCTATTCTGTTGAAAGTATCAGTGTTTCCATTTCTGTGTGATTCCTGGCATTTTTTTGGTTTCCGTCTCCTCATGGAATTTTTGGTGCAGCTGTATTTGTCTGGGGGTTTTTTTTATCTTTCCTCCATATGAGGGTAATATGCCATTGTGCCTGTAATGTCATTTAGTTTAGACCCTGCTGTACACATTAGCCTTTCTTTATTCATTTTCCCCTTTAAAATTCTTCCCCGTGTTACTTGCTGATTATCTGCAGTATGCCGTAGACATATAGCCTGAACTGCTCTTTCACTATCTTCTCCCACTGCTCTCCTCTAATAAGAGAAGGTTGTCATTTGCTTTACCTGAAAAACTTGTTCTCTGGAGTTCATCTAAATTTATCCCTTCAGAAGTCTACATTGTAGATGTCCACAGCTGAGTCTCCCTGTGTAGCTCACAGAAATATATATATATATATGTTGTGTATATATAAAATTGATTCCTTGGGACATGAAGAATATCTGCATGTGTGCATAGTCACACATACACATAGAAATTTGAATATGTACACACACACATATGAAGGTATCATCCTTTTTTCCTGTTTTTAGTTTCATTCCTAAACAGTCTCAAAACTGCAGTATGCGATGTTCTCCTGATTCAATTTCCTTTATCTTCTTCCTGTGTTTTTCCTAAGTTTTTCAGGTCAAAAGTTGTCAGTATGAGTTTCAGCACCAGAAACAGCTTCAGAAGTTCATTCCTGTCCTCCCATGTCCCCACATTACTATTTGTTCCTATCTCCATGTTGTAAAAACCATGCCATTCTGACAGTGTTATACAACTCCTTGTGTTTCCATGCTCACTCATGTTTAGCAAATATCTGCCAGCTGTGCGGCCCCAAATGCAGTAACAGTCCTAGACCAGAAGGATTCACACACTGTGTAATGCACAGCTGGAATCTGCAAATTACATTGCAGCTGAAAAGAGAGAGAGAGAGAGAGGGGTGGGCAGAGAGGTTGCCTGGACTGTATCATATGGTCAGCTCTGATCATTATTCCTTTTACTTCTTTTTTTTTCTCAAGTTCTCTGTGGTGCATAACATCCTTCTAGATAAAAGGTTGTGGCATCTTGTCTGCATTTCTTTAGGCAGCATTTAACTACCTGAAGGAATTGGTTTTGCTTTTGAGCACCACACAGGAATTCTGTGCAGCACAGCCTGATCTTTGCTGGCCCAGAGTGCACAGGATCAGCACTTGGAAGTGAATCTATCTTGGCCTTGGTAATGCTGAAAACTAACTCTGAGCTGTATAATAACAGTTAATTGGTATTTAATGATGAATTAGCCTTTGTATTTTATTTATCAGTGCTTTAGACATCCTAGAAGAAATTAATCTGTCAACAAAGCGTAAAAATAAGTTTAGCGAAGCTGCTCTGGAAAAGCTACTTGATAACAATCTTTCCCAAAAGTACAGCCGGATGGGATATTTATCATCAAGTAATATCATTACTAATGGATTCTATGATTGTGGTCAGGTAAGCTATTCTAATCAAATTATTCTATTTAGAAAGAGTAAAATTTTCCTCTTAATTTAGAAAGAGTACTGTAGCAAAAGCTGAAATGTGGCTGCAAAAAATACTTTGTTTCCTTGTCCTGAACTTTCACAGCTGTTACACAGATCTCTTTTGATTATCTTTCTTCATGAATGAAATCATGTTCATGCTATTCCCTAGTTATGGTCTTCCCAATCCTATCTGAGCTGTTCAGACCTAGTTCCTTTCCAGATCCTTTCTCAAACTTCAGTTCTTCTGGTCTCTTTCCCTGCACTATACTTAATGCTAACTTGACATTGAATGACCTATGGATGTTTTTGTTTGTTTATTTTTACATAAGGAAGCAAAGAATTCGTATTTTCACCTCGGTCATGACCCTTTCTCTCACAAAAGAAGTGTTTGTATGTAAAGACTGACTCCAGTATCACTTGTTAGTGCTGTGCTCAGTTTAAATCTGAGAAGGACTTTTCAAAATATCCAAATGATTTAGAAATACCAGTCTTACTGACAACCAGTGAAATACCTGCTCTTAAAGCACTTGGTGGCTTTTGAAAGTTCCATCCTGTGTTGTAAAGCCTTCAGAGGCAGGAACATTTCCTTATTCTGGAACTGTTTGGAATGCTTAAAAACAATAACTACAAGCTAAGATATTTATAAACAATCTTTTCTAAGAAAAATTGATGAGGAAAATGCAAATTAAGAAGAAAATAATTTCACATATTTTGAATGGCTATGTAAGTTCTTACACAGTCTTTGGTTTAAGATTAGGAATTTTAAATTACTGTTTAGGTATCTTTTAAATATATTTTTTCTCTGCATCTCTAACTGAACAGAACACCTTATATTTTATGCTAATTTTCTTGTAGATAAAACCTGGAGGGAAATTTTTGTCTTTGGAAGAACTAAGCAAGCAAGAACTTACTGACCGTCGGGCAATAATCTTCATTAATGCTAAACCCCAAGAAAAGTGAGTCATGTTAGATCTACTGGCATTTGTTGTAATAGCTCATCTTTTTAATGGTTTTCACTGTTTCTAGCACAAACTTCATTGTATCTATCTATCTACCTACCTACTATCTATCCACACACATACATAAAGTAGAGACATCTGTTTTATTCCCAGCACAGTGCTTTTATGTCCTAGAAGGCAAAACATTTGTATTTTATAAAATAAGAATTTGGAAAATAGCTTATTGAGTTGAGTTGCTTTATTTATCTTAGCCTTAAAGACTCATTCATTTAGCACTCTTTGATTCCTGATGATGGGACACACAGTGTTTTATTAGTTATAACAAAGCTTGTTGTCTGCAGTAATAATTATGTCATCTAAGCTGAATGTCAACATTTGACAATGAAACCTATGATTTGATGGTCCTCTTGTACAGACAAATGCACGGAATTTTAAGCACATCATTCCAAGGGGCAGGACAAAGCCGAGCATTAAGCTCTCAGGCTTGATAAAGAACCTATGTCCATTTCTTCTCTGTTTAAGTTGAAGCCAGCCTAACAAATCTTCTTAGATTTGAATGCAGGAAGTTGGTACTGGGCTTGTTTAACTGGGAGCCATTTCCTATAAACAGTCTTACAGATCAAAGATCACTCGACTAATATTTTGCAAGTCCAAAAACTTCTTCTCTGTCAACACATCACATATTTGGTTTACAGTATCATAAGCTTCCCTTTTAAGCTTGTATATGACACCATAAAGATGTCTGGGAATATCTATGACAAATTAGACTTCCGTGCTCTTTGTTGATCCCTAGAGTTGTCTTTAACTATCAGGTCTTCTTTCTTTGACTTTGATACAGCTTCTTGCTTTTGCTCTTTGGCAGCAGTCTTACTCCCCAGTTACTTTTGTGTTCATCATTGGGTATTCACTGATCTCGGAAGGAAAAATGAGTTCTAGCACAGGAGCTAGCAGGGCTCATTGGCAGAGCTTTAAACTAGCCTGGAAGGGGGAAAGGGACAAAGCCAGGCTGGCCAGCAATGAGTGATGAGATGGTGTGTCAAAACTTGAGGAAAGGATCACTAATGGGATCCGTCCATCTGCCTCCGGAGGTGTTGGCTACAATGTACCACACCAGAAATGTTTCCACACTAATGCACCCAGCAGGAGGGACAAACAAAGGGAACTCCAGGCTCTGGCCCCGTGCCAGAGATTTGACATCGCTGGCGTAAGTGAAACCTGGTGGGGCGAGTCCTGTGCCTGGAGTGCCCTGTTGGATGGTTACAGGCTCTTCAGGAGGGACGGGCACAGCTGGAGAGGTGAGAGGGGTGGCACTGTCTGTAATAGAAGGGGTACAATTATGGAGCTCACAGCTGGCAGTGACACAGTTGAGAGCCTCTGGATAAGAATCAAGGGACAAACAGATAATGCAGATGCCATTGTGGAAGTCTACTGTAGACCTCCTGGCCGGGACAATGACGAATTATTCTTTGAGGAACTAAAGGACTCTTCCAAGTCAACTGCCCTTGTCCTTATGGGAGACTTCCACTTACCAGAAATTAATATGAAATCTCACACAGCTGGTACAACCTGGGCCAGCAGATTCCTAAAAAAGCCGAATTACAGCTTTGTGGAACAGGTTTGAAAAGATGCCCTCCTTGATCTCCCCTTGTCAGCAGAGCGGATCTTGTGAGCAGATGGAGATTGGCAGTTGTCTTGGCCACAGTGATCACAAAGCAATCAAGTTTAAAATCTCTGTTAACAGAAGGAAAAGTGCCAAAAGCTCAATTCTGGACCTGAGGAGAGCAGACCTCAGACTGCTCAGGGAATTAGTGAGTAAGATCCCCTGGGAAAATATTTTTGCAAGTGCTGGTCACTTTTTATACATCACCTCCTAAGGTCACAGGAACAAGAAATTCACAAATGTCAAAGCTCAAGCAGATAAGGCAGAAAGCTGGCTTGGCTGAACAGGAATCTTCTCTTGGAAATAAGGCAGAAAAGGAAGATGTATGCCCAGTGGAAGCAAGGTCAGGTGACATTGGAAGAACACAGAGCTGCTGCTGGCCACTGTAGGGAGAAAATTCAT